>BPLS01000619.1:230199-240851 GCA_019656275.1 Rhododendron kiyosumense
TATCTTCAACCATTTAGATAGGCCAAAACAATTACCCTTATTATAAAAAACCAGGTCAAATAAAAACTCTGCAGTAGGAATGAGTCCAAAAAGGATAAAATAAAATCTGTGCGACTTGTGGATATTGATCTACAGAGTCTCCTTCAGATAAGGGCACTCTTACCGTATTAAGTTGCGAACCTCTCCTTTTCTCCCATTTCCTGATCAAATTTCAATAATCTGAGCCACTCAATATGTTCAGAATGTGATTTTAAGGGTACTCACGAGAAATCAGCAAAAAAAAAGACCGGAAAGGGCTTTATTCAAGCAGTTTTTATTTGAACCGTTTGATAAAAAACAAACAAAAACTGTTCGGATGAAGCCCCTCCCGGTCTTTTTTTTTTTTTTGCTGATTTCTCGTGAGTACTCTTAAAATCACGTTCTGAAGACATTGAGCGGCTCGGATCATCGAAATTCGATCGAAAAATGGAAGGTCTTTACCTTAACAAGGTAAGGGCGCCCTTACCTGAAGTTTTGTGTTGATATACAAGTACAGGTTTTACAATAAAACAGTAAAATGACCCCTTCACTCCAGGATAATCAAAAAGTTAAATAATGGAACCAAATATCATTCTTTTGTGTTTTTCTCATTTTCTAATTATCCCAGTCTTGAATCTCCTTATCACAGACAAAAGAAAAAATGAAAAAGAAAAAAAGAACATTTCATTTAAATGAAAACGAATCCAAGCTCAAGTAATATCGATAATCAGATAGAAAGATATTATCCCATTTTCTGAGGGCACTAGACGAAATCAGAAACTTCCATCCATCCATTGAAATGAGATAAGTACAAATATAATTAGATAAGAATTTGGGATGAACAAAATCTTATCTAATTAATTTCATCCTCACTAAATTAATTAGATAATCAAACTAATTTACAATATCAGATAACCATCACCCTATCAAGTAATTTTGCTCCCACTGATGTGCCTGAGCTATATATACCTATTGAAGACCTCAATCTTTATTATCATTTCTGAGAGGAAGGGAGAGAGAATAGTATAGCCATGAAGATGAAGTCTATCGTCACTCTCGTCTTCTTTTTCATTTCTCTTGCTATATTTCTCAATGGTGGCTTAGCCAGTGAGAATAGTGGTACCTCCATTGCCAAACAATCTGATAGTGACGTTGTCCAACCAGAATGGTTTCACCCATGGGGACGCCCACTCCCAAGAGGTCCTTGGGGCCGCCCACACTTTCCTGGGTGGCCCATCCCTGGTCACGGTGGGGCATTGCCACCACTACCGGCCCACAAATTTCCACCTCTCCCTTGGTGGGCACATGCGCCACCACCAAAAGGCAGCGACAGCGGTGTCTCTAACACTGAACAGGTCGAGATTGCAGAACAAGCCGAGAGCACCGAACAAGACGACGATATCTATCAATCACAATGGTTGCTGCACCCATGGTGGGGACATCCGCGCTTCTATCCTCGCCCTTTCTTCCCTCGTCCACACTTCAGACATCCCTTCCCAGGCAGGGGGGCGCTCCCACCACGACCGGCCCACCACTTCCCAGGCAGGGGGGCGCTCCCACCACGACCGGCCCACCACTTCCCAGGCAAGGGGCCGGCCCTACCGCCGCGACCGGCCCACCACTTCCCAGGCAGGGGGCCGGCCCTACCGCCGCGACCGGCCCACCATTGAAAGAAATCGATTAGTTATCTTATTAGGAGTTAGTTGGTCTAGTTAGTAATAATAATAATAATAAGGTAGATGGTTGTTTTTGTTTGAAGGTTGAAGTTGGTTATATGGTTCATGCAGTATCTTAAATAAAAAAAAATTGTTTCCCCGCAGTTTATCCGTTTGTGTTTTTGTAGTTACTTATTTTAATTATATGTTCTCATGATCTTGTTTAATCACAGTTATAACATTGATAGGCAAGAACTATTAATAATGAGTCCACCAAATGATGAAACAAGAAAGAAGAAAAATATTCTTTGTTAAATGGAGAAAGATCTACAAAATAATTTTGGATCTTTGCGAGGTTTGACATAGTCGTAGCTATCGGAATAAAAAAATAGAATTGGCAAACAAGTTACCGTTTGATCTTTGATAAAGGGGGTGTTTAGGAGCCAGATTGTCCATTCCAATTATCCATTTTCAAGGTTTTTTTCGTTTGGCAGCTCAATTTTGATAATGCATTGCCCACATTGCATTTTGAAAAATATCTTTTAGAGACACTGTTGATGGTAAAATTTTTTGAACATAATCCCATGTTGCCCAACATGCCTACTCAACCAAAAATAAAAGGCAAAACAAGCCTTTAATCAGAATCACGCCGAATTTTGTACCCCCATCAAAATACTACTCCTAAATCAGATCCAAACCTTTACTTTAGAGCAAGTTTATCGGCGAAATGTATTTTACCTATCCAATAATCTACTTTTTCTATTTTACCTACTCAAATTTCTCTCAATCTCACATCAATCTTCTCTATTATATCTATTTATTCTTATAAAATATACTAAAAGAGAGAGAGAGAGAGGGGGGAACAGAGAGAATGAGAGAGTGATAGGGAGGAGAGAGAAGAAGAAGAATATTTCTTTATATTTACATTGCTACAGTTATGAGGTAAATCTGCCGAACCAAAACACCAAAATGTATTTTACCTTGGGGTTTGCCTGCTCTGGTGCAGGATGGTTTTTCAAGAAATGAGTAGCTATTTTACAGAAAACTTCATTTTAGCTCTACTGATGTTGTTGCTCTTAGTGGGCAGAAGGGGTGTTGGACGGCATGTGACCACTTGCCTTCAAGATTTAACGGGCCGTCAACCATTTTACTTCAATAAACTCAAAGTGTAATCCTTGAGGGAACCAAAGCAGAAAGTCTATGACACAACAAATTTGTGCACAAATTTTTATGTGGGGCCTATTAAAGGTCTCACATAAATGATTCAAGCTATTCGTTATGTTTAAAACATTTTTTCAAGGGCTTGTAGAAAATCAACTCAATCTGATACCTATAAATACTTGATCTAATCGTCTAACTTTTATTCATAATGAATGGCTCGAATCACTTGTATGGAATTGTAATGAACCCCACATTGAAATCTGTACACAACCTATCCACAGATTTGTTGTGCCAGTTGACTCGAATGCTTCAAGGGGAAATTATTTGCCCAGTTTTATTCATAGATTCGTTGCTCCATACGCATCTGTCGAAGAGAAACCCCTCTCTCTCTCTCTCTCTCTCTCTCTCGGGTTGTGCTTCACTTGTATCTGCAGCCTCCACGGCTAACCACTTTGACCCACTTGTGAATTTCGTTCCAATCCATATAATTCAGGTTCTCTGTCTATGTCTGTTTTTATTTCTGCCGGAGATTTATAGATTCTCGTGATTTGGTTGGACAATTCTTGAAGATTTCTTGGTTTTGGTTCATCAAGATCAACACGGGTTCAGATTTGAATTTGAACCCTAAAGATTGGATTTTGGGTTCTTGAAAGCAACCCTTCGGATTGATTCTGTAGGGTTGCATTGAGTTTGGAACCTTTTTGCGAATTGGGTTTTCTTCAAAAGGGGTTGAAGTCATGTTCTATGGTGCAGTGGTGTGGGATCCATGGCTCATTGTTGCCCAAATTGTTTCCCTTCAATGCTTATACTATCTATCACTGGGAGTTTTTATGGAGATTCTTGTTGGGACTCGGGTATCTCGAATGAGTCTCGTGTATTTCTTTGATTATTCCACGGTTGCGGCGTATACGGTTACTGGTTGGTGTGTCATTGCTTCATTTATACTTGGCTCGATTTCCGGGTGAGAATTCTATTATCTTTTTCTTCTTGTTTGAGTTTTATTGTTAGATCTGTTGGAAATATTCGTTAGAAATTTCTGTAAACTATAATAATAGGAGACACCAACACAACACTAAAATATTGAGATAATCATGTAAGCACAAAATTAGGAGTTTAAGAGAAAACTCATGTGGATCGAGTCAAGTGTAAAGCGCTGTCCTAAGAGAACATACGTCGCACCGAGATGTGTGGTGCCCTAGATAAAACAATATTGGAAAGGTTTGTGTGCAGCTAAAATTTTCCTCGAATGAAGAACTATGCTCAAAATCACTTGTATAAATGTACGATCCATACACTGAGGTTTAAATCAAAGGTTTTCTGGGTAGTTTTCTTAAACTGGTCAAGAGGGAAAATATGAGCCAATTGCACTCTAATAGGCTTTTTGCTTTTCTAGGAGGAAAAGATGCTGAGATGTAAATATTTACATCTATTGGCTCAGTATGCATATATACATGTGGAGTGAGAGAAGAGCATGCATGTGGTGTAGCAAAGAATGGGTATGCACCGCCCAAAAATTTAAGGGAAATGGGCATCCAAGGGATAAGAAGAAAATGGGCATCCAATGACAGAAAATAAAACCGATATACTTATTTGGGTTAAGATAAGATTATGTCCAGCAAATCTATTTCCCTAGAAATCTGTGAATTTTGCTTTGTGCACTGAAGAAGCATTTACGATGTTCTGGGTCAATGACCAATAGATCAAAGGCATAAACAAGCTATGAAGAAGCTTCGTGGCCATCCCTGAGCATGAAATCTCTCAAACACTCCATGAAGAACCTACTATGGGGACCTCATAACACATAAAGCATCTGCAAAAGCCCAGTGCTTGTTTCATGCGACAATTTTGAACCCCAAGTTCCATGCCATATTATGAAAACCCAAGGATCCTTGGTACCTCAGTTTTGGGATCCGCGACCATATTCTTGAAAACTCAGAACTCCAGAAGTGTCTGGCAAAGAATCAAGGTTGTTGAATATCAGAATATATCAGTGATTTGGGATCCGCGACCATACTCTCGAAAACTCAGAACTCCAGAAGTGTCTGGCAAAGAATCAAGGTTGTTGAATATATCAGTGAAGAAGTTCAAGCCCAGCAGCTTCGATAGCACACCCCTTACTGTCCCAAGCTCAACACTTGGATGGTCAAAGTTTTGCACTTTGAATGCTTGAGCCCAATGTTCTAATGCTCAAGCCCAGTGCGCTTGAATGCTCAAAGTTCTGCACTTTGAATGCTTGAAGCCTAGTTCTTTGAATGCTCATGCCCAGTACTTTGAATGCTCAAAGTTCCGCACTTTGAATGCTCAGAGCCCAGTGCTCTGAATGCTCAGGCCCAGTGCTCTGAATGCTTGAAGTTTTGCACTTTGAATGCTTGAAGCCCAGTGCTTTGAATGCTCAGGCCTAGTGCTTTGAATGCTCTAAGTTTTGCACTTTGAATGCTCAAGCCCAGTGCTCTGTGCATTCAAAGTTCTGCACTTTGAATGCTCAGAGCCAAGTGCTCTGAATGCTCAAAATTCCGCACTTTGAATGCTCAAGCCTAGTGCTTTAAATGCTCGAGCCCGTGCTCCAAATTCTCAAGCCCCATGCTCCGAATGCTCAAGTCCAAAACTTGAATGATTAAAATCCCAGTGCTTAAACACAAGCTCAGTGCTTACACATCCCTAGGTCTCACTAGTTGCATGCTTTCATTTCTCTATGAGAGGTATTCAAACCTTTGGACAGCTCAGCGCTTGTGAAGGCCACGAAGCTTTTGTCGGGAATCGGGATGAAGGGGGATTTGGAAGGTTGGAGATGGAGAAAGCAGCTTAAAGAGTCTTATATGGTGAAGTGGTCAAAAAGCAATATCGCTTAGGAGTCACATTGTATATGAGTGACGGAAGGAGGAAGGCCAGTAGTTCACTGTCTTTCTACAAAACGTCTTAGTAGTTTACTCTCTCTCCTAACAAGTATATCTAACTGTCATCTTCATACTTCTTTGCTTACCCAGAAGGGAACATGATTCCTGTTGCTCCAGTTTCTTGAGTATAATAACGTATTCCACTATAAATATTCATCTGATTTCTTTGAACAGTGTATTTATAGACGTAGTTGCACTCACAATATTTAAGGATTCATGCTAATTGCTAAAGAGTGCATAATTTTTTTTTGTTATCTTGGACCCCCTTTTTCCCCCTTCAAGCAGAGCTGTTTATATGGTTTATTTGATTGAGAGGGCAAAGAAGTGCTTAGATTTCTCAGCCACCCTCTACATCATCCACCTCTTGATATGCATCATGTATGGAGGTTGGCCGTCCTCGATTACATGGTGGGTTGTGAATGGAACTGGAGTTGCAGTGATGGCATTGTTAGGTGAATATTTGTGCATCAGACGTGAGCTGCGAGAAATACCCATATCGAGATATCGTTCAAGTAAGCCAATGCCTTTTCTGACATTATAATTGCTTTGTGTTCTCTTATATAGTATATTAAGTACCTAGAGAGATTAAATCTCTGTGATTTACTCGTTTGTTTCCCCTCCACCACCTTTCCAATTGGTCAAAATTTCATGCCCCAGTTTCGAGTTTGTTTGTTTCATTAATTTTAATCATTTCCTTTCTTGGGATCTGTTGCTGATTATGCTTGTTGCATTCCTGTTTGGCAGTTATTTTAGCACATCATATTTTGAGTAATGCTTTTGTTTCAAAGTTTGTGCGCGTGGGTCTCCATTATTCCTTTCCGTCCCTACAAAGTTTCTTATGATTAATTTTCTGATGGGAATGACGGGAAAAACATAATCCATTGTTGAGAATGGGACCGGTTGGAGTGCGGAACCCAAACTTATCATGGACATGACAGTTTTTCTCAGAGAATGTTTTGGAAGCACCTAAACCGGGGTGTTAACCTTATACAGACAAAGCATGCCTATAATGTGATACCAACATACGTCTACATGACAAAAGTTTTTGTAGAGTCTGCCTTTGAAACATGGTATATATATTATATATCTCCTCTCATCAAAAAACAATCTCCTGTCCTCCCCTTTAGGCACCAGAAAACACATATATAGGGAAAGTCTACGAGCCTTCCTCTATCTTTTTTCTCAGACGTCTTCTTATCCTAAGGAGTGAACAGCATTCCAGGCATAAAAGCCATCACTGACATAACACCCAACAGAGAGAACAAAGTTCATTAACTGCCTTGCCACTGGGCAATGTAACAAAATGCGGTTAGGATCTCCCTTACCTTAATATTTCCATACGCGCCACCATTCCGCTTAAACAATTTCCTCCCCACCACAGTTCTCCACGTCCAAGATCGATTTCTATCAAGTGACTGTTCGTGAATGACTTGGGCATACAGAAGAAAAGCTCTGGATTTTTCTCAGTTTATATCATCTAAAGCGTCACTTGGACACAATATCAGCCTAACTAATTTGGAGCCTTTCTGTGCAGACGTTTGATTGAGCAGAGAAACTAAACAGGGAAGAACAGGTTTCCCGGCAGCTGGGGGCCTTATATGATAGCTGTTTTTGTCTTTCCTCCGAAGGATTCGCTGGGTAAAGATCATCAGATAGAAAAAGTTGAACTTTTCTTAGAGGGTATACTGGAAAGACTGTTATGGGTTGGAATTGTGTTCGCTGGAGGTATTTTCAGGCCATTGCTATTTAAAACTGCTAGCAGTTGCAGATGGAATCAGAGTAGAACTAGTTACGAGTCAATTATGTTACGGAACCCTGCACGTGTAATTTAGGTAGATGTGAAAAACATTGTTTATGTTGCGCTGATATTGACAGCCGATGTACTTCCAATGGTATGATATCGGATTTATTCTTTTAAAATCATTTGGTCAGCTATCAGATCTGCCTATCGAAATTTTTTTAAATAAGGTATTTGTTTTCTGCTGCTACAGAAATTACTTTCAAGTTTCTGATCGTTTTGTTCGGTTTTTTGTCCACCATGTTTGAGCTGGAGTTTTAATCTTTTGTCCTCCTGAGAAATTTTTGTTCGTGACAAGCATATTTATTTTGGTTCAAAGTTTATTGGGCCTAGTTTGTGCTTCTGTAGATAAATTAAAGGCTTATCTATTATGTTAGTCCCAGTAGTTATAGGTAGGTTTCACTTTGGTTCTTGTATGAACGAATTAACAAATTAAAAAAAAAAAAAAAAAAACTAAGAGAGAGTAGGAGCATTCCTTTCCAAGATCAGAATGAATCTCAACATATTAACGACAGTTACTGCATTTGGAAAAGTAGAATTCACTATCAACAATGTCACAAAATCGTGGGACTAAGGTCTGTGTTGCGTAGTACAACGCTAGTGCCGATAGGAAAAAAATTGGTACAACACGGGTTCTGTGCGGCAATTTTGGGCCTGTCACCAGTACGATGATAAAATTGGAAATGTTCAATTATGTAGGCTCGTTGAGTAGGTCGCTCGTGCAAAAATTCAGTAAAAAAAATACACTGCTAAAATAACTTTCAACGTAATTGTAAGATGAATGCGCTTCGATTATAGTATTCGATCATTCCGAATTTTTCCAGGCTTGACCTACTTGACAAGCTTAAAAGGCGAACGCTTCCGATGATTTCATCACCTGATGCGGTCCTGCACACTTCTTATTATAAGCTGGAATCCAGAACTACTGAGGAAGGTGCTTCACCCCATGTTTCTTAGTGAAGCGCTTCGGCATTTTAGCCTTCCATATTGATGATATCTCAGCCACGGCTTCGCCAACGGTCAAATATAATCCGCTCGACCCAAACGACTCCAAGGCGTTTGACCGATGCAGCTTTTCCATCACATTTCCGCCAAGATTTGCCAGCACAAACTGCATAAAAACAGGAGAAAAAAATGACCATCAAAACTCGATTGGGGTTCTGGAAATAACAAATGAGGTAAGGTTAAGGGATTTCGCTTTGCCTGCAGTGATCTTTTCTCCTGCGTTTCTCTTAGTTCACATAATGTTTGGATTCCGGTTGTGTCTATTGCAGTGACAGCTGGGGAAGGAAAATTGGTAGAAAGTTAGAAATTAACAATGCAAGAAACCATCACAAGTGCAGAAGTCATTTGATATCATGGTCTTCCCAGGCTTTTAAATTGCGGTATCGGAAGTAACAGTATCTGTGATACGGCCATATATCAGCCGATATTGGCTGATACGATACGTAATGACCTTTATTTAAAACCCTGGGTGTACCCAATTCATAAGCTCTCCTATAGGACAAATATACTGAGATATTCATTGTAGCCATATGTGAGTCTTGACAATGCACTTACCAGTCATATCCAAAATGATGCATTTCACTGGAATTCCTCCATTCGATTCTACATTCGCTTCCTCCTCGCGAACCAATCTTAGTATTCTGCGCCAGGATCACATCATGGGAAAATTGTGATGTTTGTTCCATTTCTTCAATTACCATGTACTATTTAAGTTAGATCCTCTGTAACTTGAACGAGTCCGAAAATTATGACTAACCTCTCTTGTAGGTATGTGGAATTTGCAAACCAGAAAGGGGACTCCACCGCGATTATGAGAAATGAGGGAACTCTTGAAGCCTCTCTGTATCTACTAAGACTTTGGTATATCTGAGTTCCCGGGATATTTCCCAGAACCACAGTATTTGGCCTTGTAACATGGAGGAGAATCTTGAAAACCGAAACGCCAACCTAAAATCGCAAGCGCATTGTCAGAGACTCGTCAGCTAAAAAATTCACGAGCGTCTACAAGTCAAATAACCAAAGGAACCAAATGAAAACTTACAGCAATCGCAAGGCCTATGGGGACGGAAATGAAAAGAACGCCGAGAAAGGAACACAAGAAAGCCAAGAAATCAAGCTTGTCAACTTTCCACAACTGAAACGTAGCTTGATAATCTATTAGCCCAACAACGGCACTAATGATGATCACGGCCAAAATGAAGTTGGGGGTATAAGTCAACAGTGGCATTAGAAACAGGAGAGTTAGAAGCACGGTTAACGACATTATCACGTTTGAAATCACGGTTTTCGCTCCAGCATTGTAGTTCACAGCTGATCGGGAAAACGATCCTGCATGATTAGCATAATAGAAAATCAATCAAGAAGTAGTTTCATGTCTGAAAATGTCAGCTAAATTATAAGGAGATCATCACCTGTGGTGATGTAGCAAGAAGAGCAGGAACCAGCCATGTTCATAAGACCAATAGCCATCATTTCTTTGTTACCGTCAACTTGATAGTTTTTTAGAGCAGCAAATGTCCTTCCCACAGCGATTCCTTCCTTCAACACAGCAACGAGTCATTTTAGCATTATTTTGACTTGTGTTGGTTTTTAACCGTAACGCTACATTTGATCAGAATGAAGTACTAGAGCAAGTCCACACGTTGCTATATTGGCTGGCAAAGTTATAATTAAACATAACTTCTTATATAGCAAAATCGAAGTCCACACGTGACGGCAACTTTGCTTTGCCAAATTTGTCATCAACTAAGCCAATGTATATGCATCGAAGAAACGACATGGGTTTATTGGGTTTGAAATAGCACCGAAACGACACCAAATCGGTGCAACAACATTGTTGTTATTTGACTTTGCGATACAGTTGCACACCAAAAATAGGTGGACTTGCTCTTAGAGAAATTGATACTAGTATTTTGGATGACTTACTGTAAGAGAGAGTACTCCAGTTACTATGCCAGTTTTGAGAGCAACCCCCAAATAAGTGCCATGGAAATACAGCATGTTTAATGAAGTTGGATTAAGACCCTTTGGTAGATGGCCAATCTGTACATCAAAAGTTGCATTTTGAAAACAGAGAGAGAGAGAGAGAGAGAGAGAGAGAGAGAGAGAGAGAGAGAGAGA
>BPLS01000619.1:240861-268361 GCA_019656275.1 Rhododendron kiyosumense
ATTAACCACGAGGCGTTGCAAAACAATCATATCTTACGGTTGAAATTCCATGGACATAGGATCTGAAAAGGTAGACAATAAGTGTGGAGAAAATAACCGAGGTTAAAGGGGCAGCAGCTGAAACCCAGAAAAGCTCCGGCTTCCTCCTGCTCTGTGTGAATTAACCAAATACAGTACTTCAAAAAATTTGAACTACGATGGTTTAAGGAACTGTCTAGTTATATTAGATTATATAGTGGTCCTGGAGCACAGCCACACCAATGTGTGGAGCACTACGTGGCGGTGCTCCAGAAGCACATAACAAAAAAACTTCGTTATTAGGCATACTCACTATTTCTCTTGCTGTCAGCAAATATAACAGGAAACCGAATCCTATTGCAAATGTTTGCGATGACCACTGCACAAATGAGATGTAAGGATGTCAGTACAACCAGAAATCTCTGTGTGTGCGCGCGTGCAATGTATCAGAGAGAAAATCAGGTCATGTCTCTCCAAGCAGAGGATAAAACTGAGGAAATACTTGTTATATACCTCATTTAAATATTTTCTTTCGGCTCACGAAAAAGAAATTTCCAAATAAAGGTAACATTAAATTTTTTTTTCTTCCCATTAGGGACCTTTGCAAATCTTTGTCAATCAGGGAAATACTTGTTATATACCTCATTTCTGTGGGTGAAAACAGAGGATAACACTGGGACTATTTGCATCTGGTTACTGAAGTGAACAATCCCAAGCAGCCCTTTAAGTTGTTGCAAAGACACTATGACTGCTGAACCAGCCATGAACCCAACAAGAGTAGCCTTTGACAGGAAATCAATCACGAATCCTAACCTGTAAAATCACCCGATTCGGAATTAGGGCGATTTGGGAGCATTCGAAATTGTAGGGTCAGATTGCTTGTAACTGTACAATGAGTATAGTCCACGTGGCATGGTTACGAGAACGGACACAGGACCTTGAATTTCCAAATGAATGGGGACACAGACACAACAAAAATAAATAAATAAAATCCTGTTTTCATCTGTTTGATTGCTTTCCATTCATGATTGGACTAATTTTTTTCTTGAACGGATTCGTGATTGGACTAATATTTTTTTTTTTGAACGGATTCATGATCGGGCTGTTTGTCTTGATTGGTAGTTGATTATTGAAAGAGGTTATATGTAGCGAATCGTATAACATATGCGATCTTGGACTTTTCAACGTCAAATCATATACAACATTACTTTCGATACAATGATTTTTTGAAATCGTATAACATATGCGCGCAATCTCTCCCTTGGTTCATAACAAAACCCATTTGACTCTTTGAAATCGAAAGCGATGCTTGATAACCATTTAAAATGATAATGAGAATCTCTTCTTTCATTATCATTCGTTTCCTGATCCAAAATCCGATTATGAAGTCAGTTCTTTCCAATATTGGTAGTAGAAACGGTTTTTATGTACGATAAACGAAGGGTTGAAGAGATATCATGGCGTATCACACAAACGCATAGATTGGTTGTAGATAACCTTTGACTCTTCCCTTTACGGTTGCTTCGATAAAGAAGTTTTGCAAAGATGAATTCCATCGCGCTGCGAATTTTTTTGATTATGCGAGAACTTTTGGCTAAAAATGAAAGTAGCGGGCCGGGATATCTAGCTTTAAATTCTTGTAACAATGCATAGTTACGTTTCATAATTTTATCTCGTTGAATGCTGATAATTTTTGAGTTTTAAGTTGACCTATCTCTTTTTGTTATTTAGTTTGAGAAATGCACGAAAACAAACTCTTTTTCAAGTTCTTTGAGCCCCAGAAAAATCAGGACCGGCCCTGATTGGCAGAAGTGAATACCTTAGTAGGCCCAAAGAGGTTTGAAATACACCGGCAAAGAAAGTGGCAGTAAAAGCCAACCGGAGATAGAGAATTGGTTGATCAGAGGGTGAAACATAGCCACCAAGCATGGTGGCCAAGACCAAAGATGCTATTGACCCTGGACCAACTACAAGGTGTCTCGAGCTCCCCAGAGCAGAGTATATCAATGGTGGCACAAAACTAGAATCTGCATTGAAAAAAAAAAAAAAAAAAAACCAATTCATATAAACTAGAAAAGCACCTCAATCAAAGAAAAACCAACCCAATGGACTACAAAGAAGAAGGATAAAGCTCGAAGGGCCGGCTTGGTGGTCTTGGACTAGAACTTAGGGGTTTGATTCCGCGTAAGGTCTTGAGTAATTCGGTTCTGATTGCCAGCAACTCTTGACCTCACCTCACCTTCACGCATAAGCGTGTGGCCGTAGGAATTAGTTCAAGGTGCTTGCAAGTTGCAAGCTGGCCCGAGAGAGAGAGAGAGAGAGAGAGAGAGAGAGAGAGAGAGAGGAAATGGAATAGTAGTTTGCTTTTGATACTCACATAGTCCAATTATAGGAGGCAAATGCGCAAGCTTTGCATAACTTATTCCCTGCTTTGTCAAAATGTACATGACGAGATCAGTAAAAAAAATTAATTACTCTAAATTTTCGTATCTGCAAAAAATTTCAGAAGAATCAAATTCTTTAGAGAAAAGTTAGACAAAATTCCTTTTTGGTTTTTGGTTGTTTCTAAAATCAGCTTTGTAAGTATTTCTCACAAAAAACATTTGTTTCCATTGCCACACTACCACCACCCCAACTCAAAATAATTTTCCGAAGAAGAGTTTTGGCCGGAAACGAATGGAGCTAGCTAGCGCTGAGTTCAAATCCGACGTATAGACAAATGAAATGCATGTAAACATATGATATCACATATAAAAAAAACATACATGCATATAGTACATATGTGGGGCGGTTCTGGGGACACATATTTGTGCGCATGTGGTGGGGGTGTGTGAGTCTGAAGGCTGTCATGGTTGGTATTCTTACGTACTTGTGGGATTGCAAGACTGGCAATGGTGAGACCAGAAAAGACATCGGACTTGAGAAGCTTGAGACTGTAATCGGGGCCCCACTGGAAAACAGGGAAGAAAAACTGAAGACCCAGATACAATTTCTTGAGCCATGTTTGGTTCTTGAATCTGTGGAACGGATCATCCGGGAAGAAAATCTCGGTCGTGCGGCGTCTGACTTTCTGAAGAGTCGTCTCGTGTGGCGGCAAGCAGACTCTGTGCACTTCCAGTTTGGGAGGCATTTCTTCAGAACTGCACGTTCTAACTATTGTATCAAGGCTAGCGTCTGAGACCATTTCGAGAGAGAGAGAGAGAGAGAGAGAGGCCTCCTGTTTTTGGAATTTGGATAGGCAAACATTATATACTCCGACGAAAAATTATTAGGCGACCTTGATATAAGCCTAACGGCGTCAGGGCGCACTTAGATGCCAGGTGTAAAGGGTTTAGAAGTTCAACTCATCAAATCGTTAATTTAACTATTTTAATAATGCTATTAGCTTTTGCCGAGCCAAAAAAAATATTAAGTGGTCTTGGGGCATTGTCACGTGTGACTTAACACTCTTATCCACCACACATTCTTGTGGAGCTCAGTGCTTTGTGTACGGACCCCATAAAAATATGTGATAGATATGAGTGTTAGGGTAATATATGACAGTGCCCAACACTAGATAATTACCCTCACACAGCAGAAGAGCTTGGGAAAATATTACTATTAGGTCATAAAAATAGTCAAATTCCATAGAATCTGAGTGACGAAGAAATGACCGGATTGCCATTTTGACTCTCTTTCAACATAATCATTATTCCCTCTCATCCTTGATCCCCTTAAGATTACTCGGTGCTCCCGAAGTAAGCACTGCAGTTGAATTAATACACAAAATTTAGCTTTAATAATTAATTTAAGATCACAAATTGCATGCCTCCCCTTAAGACTATATAGTCTCGGCGTATCACCGATCGCAATCACGACTGATTGAGATAATTTTTTTGATTGGTTAGTCAATAGAATTATTTGCAAACCAATTTAGAATATAAAATAAATTAGTTCAAGTATGCCAACAAATTAGATTAATTCAACCCTGTCTAGTTGGCGCATCCAGAGCTTTCCTCATGGAAAATCTCCCCATGATATTCTTCTATTTCCTTTTTTTTCAAAAGTAATTGACTCAAATTTGCAATTTTAAAAAAAGTGCAACACAAATTACTGAAAATGATTCAATTAGAAAATTTAAGACATCATCATCATGAAAACCTTTTTTTTTTTTTTTTCAAAAAAGTTTGTATGTCGGAAAATGGAAACTAATTCTACTCAAAAAAGTGAATTTCCATTATTGCACTAAAGTACATAAAAGAAATGCATAAGTCATTTATGTCGCCTAGAAAAATCTAAAATGTTTTTTTTCTTCTAATAAACTATTTCAAAATGCATCCAAATATTTTCAAACTCGCCGATATATACCAGATATAGAGTCATTTCAATATCTATTAGAAATTAATATCCAATGATGACATTCTTCATACTTTATCAAATCCTTCTGGCATTTTTAAGGTGTTCCAGCTATTTTTGAAATGTGTCCTAAGCAATTTATTCTTATAATTTGATCATCTTTTAAATTTTCCTGCTCGCCTTGAGGAGAGCAACATGAAAGATGAATTAAAGTGGTTTAAAAAGAAAAATATAAGGAAATTTCTCATCTCATTTCTTTCCAAAACAGGGCCCCTGATTTGTTTTTAATTAATTCTTCTAGATGAAACGAACTGAATTTATTTTTGGAAGAAAGTTTTTCAAACTAAATATAGAAATACTGTAAGTGCCAACCAAAAAGGCCCGCTATCTGGAAGTACATACCATTTAATTTCTTGATATGCAACTATTTGCTAATTGAAATATTCAATAGAGAGAGCGAGTAAAAAAGAAAAAAAGAGAGAATAATTATGTGATTCACGAGAGGTCAGAAAGAAAAGTATTTTTTGTGACAGTTGTGACACCACGTGACGTGTTTACACGGTGCCATAGTGTGCAATGTACATCTTGTTTCTATAAAACAATGTATACCTTGGTTGAGTGTCGAAATCTTTACGTGATGTAAAATCTGAGGGTATTTACTCTTTAGAAAAATTTCGTATCGACTAATCCATTTCACAAACAAATTTTGATTCTAAAAAAAAAAATCATTAACGATCTCATACTCATTGGTTACGTTACTCTATGACCTCTGCAACTATATATATAGTACTATTTCTAAAATGAGGTGGAAGTATTTATCTCTCCCCTAACCTCTCTTCCATTTCTATATAATCTACTAGATATATAAGATTTAAAAGCCTGAAATATTGAACATTTAATATTGGCTACAAATTGATAGCTAGCTATTAGAACTAGAATTTCAAAGTTGTGCTTAGTCAAAATTATCTCGCACTTCGCACTGCTCGACAGGAAGATGCTGCCACGTAGAATAAGTAATTTTTGGAAGGGGAATGTATGGGTCGGTCTAGGAAAGTTGAGCTTAAGCCTGCCCCTAAATAAAATAGGCCCAGACCAAACCTCGAAAAGCCCCAAACATTATCTGGTACTCCCTCCGATCTTAAATGAAAGACATGCAATTTTGAGACTAAAAAATAAACGGCCGCAATGAACAGGACGTTCAAACTTGCGGAGACGCATGCAGAATAGGCATATGGGTGGAAGGAGTTGACAAGTACGTACATGCCGGTTGAGGATCAAATTGAGTGGTGTGGGATTTGTTGGGTATGCCAACAACCTTCACCAACACTGCAGCCCGGGGGTGTGACGTTAGGAGCACAACAAACTGCAGCCAAAAAGGTATTTTGTAATTCGGCAAGGGCATTTTTGGCCATTGGCCTTACCTATTTATAAAGCAGTTAGCTTGTAATTAGGGTTAAGGGTTTTCAGGGAAAATAGAGAGGGAGGCAAGAGAAAACTCTTCTCATAGAGAAGACTTGTACTCCATATAGTGGATTAGTGTGGCTTCCGTTGTTTTTCCTTGCATTGAGGTTTTTCACGTAAATCTGTTTGTTCTTTTTTTTTTTTTTTTGTTTATCACGCACTATTTTGTTTTGCCTGACTGTAGTTTCCAAGATCTGTAGGGGGCGTTGCGGGTTGAACGTGCAGTTCGATTCCTAACAGGATTCTGGCCAAATGTCACAGGAGCAAAAGTTGGTCGGACGTTCGCAAAGATAACTTTGAATTCCATTGGTCTTTTCACTCCCCAGATATCTGAATTCCATCACTGCACCAATTTATCTGGTTTCTAAAGTCATTGAGGTACTATATGGTATATCATGTCTCTGAGTTTTTGTCTGTTCTTCTTGATACTGAAGTCATGTCTTTTGATTCATACAACCTCTGCATATTCAAGTTTAAATGAACATTTAACTGCACCAAAAGTATAGTTTTACCCAATGTACAAGGCTGCTGCTTATCGCAACCGAGTCGTAGAAGGCTATGCCTACGAGAGTGGTATGAAGTAAACAACTCCAAGGCTTATGTCATTATCAGGTATACTTGGTTTCAAAACCTCTTCTTAGAAGAGCCTAGCACAGTGTGATTCCCAAAATGAAATGGAAGTTAATAGTAGTAAGTAATCTTCTTGTACTTAAAACTTCTCTCAAACAAGAAAAGCGGAAAAAAAAAGAGAGGGGCGAAAATCCTCTCGTTGGAACTAACTCGAGCCTAGACTGCAAATAAATGAAAGTGCTGATTCCATCTTTGAACCACTTTGAGATTTCATGGCTCAGCCTTCCATGGTGATGATATGTCAGCCACAGCTTCACCAACTGACAAATATAGTCCATTCAACCCGAATAACTCCAAGGCGTTCGACTGATGCAGCTTTTCCATCACACTGCCCACAGGATTTGCCAACACAAACTGCGTAACAAAGAACAGACATGACTTAGAATTTTAGAAAACTGATCGAAATTTTAAGGGTCTAATTGATTGGTTGCGAGAGTCGCTTGCCTGAAGTGATCTTTTCTCCAACATCTTTCTAAGTTCACATATGGTGTCAATGCCACTCGTGTCAATTGCTGTAACAGCTGGGAGATGGAAATGGTAGAAAGTCAAAAACTAGAAATTTAGGTAGTTTTTTCACAAGTTCAACCAAAACTTGTTTAATAATTTGATAGAATGAGGATAATGAATACATAAGATATCGTGTAGTACGCATTTACGGAGAAATTTTAGCAATGCACATACCTGTCATATCCAAAATGATGCATTTCATCGTACTTTCTTTGTTTAATTCTATGCGCTCTTCTTCCTCGCGAACCCATCTTAGTATTCTGCAACAAGATACCATATCAGTTAGATCATAGTAATTGCATTTGGAATACAAAGAGATTTGCTCTTTGCTTAGATGTATAAATTGCAGAATTCCGATACACTTACTAACCTTTCTTGGAGGTATGTGGAATTTGCAAAGAAGAAAGGGGACTCAACCGCGACAATGAGAAAGGAGGGAACTCTTAAAGCAGAACTGTATCTACTAATGTTTTGATATATCTGAGTTCCAGGAATGTTTCCCAAAACCATTGTATTTGGCCTGGTAACATGGAGGAGAATCTTGAAAACCGAAACTCCAACCTAAAATTGTACCCAAATTGTCAGTTAATAATTTTGGATATTGACATAGCCAAATGAAGTAATTAATCTAGCCATGTATTTGGAGAGAAGAACTTACAGCAATTGCTAGGCCTAAGGGGACCGAAATGAAGAGAACGCCGAGAAAGGAACATATGCAAGCCAAGAAATCGAGCTTGTCAACTTTCCACAAGCGAAATACAGCTTGATAATCAATCAGTCCAATCACAGCGGTTATGATAATGGCGGCCAAGATGAAATTTGGAGTGTAAGTAAACAGCGGCATGAGGAACAAAAGAGTTACAAGCACTGCTGACGACATAACAATGTTTGAAACGATTGTTTGCGCCCCGGCATTGTAATTCACAGCAGATCGAGAAAATGATCCTGTAAAAGATTAGTCGAAAGATAATTAAAAATTAGCTTAATTGATTTCTATGTGAGATTACTGTATAGATCAGACTCGGGTAATTGACAAAGAGAGATAATCACCAGTAGTGATATAGCATGAGGAGCAAGAACCAGCCATGTTCATAAGACCAATAGCCATCATTTCTTTGTTACCATCAACTTGGTAATTTTTCAAAGCAGCAAATGTCCTTCCAACAGCAATGCCTTCCTTTTAACACAAGAAAATTAGTGTTGACAATGTTAGCCTTTTTTGCTTTTTACAGCTGTTTTGCTTCATTTGATCACATAATTTGAGATAATGATAGTTTCTGGAAAAACTTACTGTAAGAGCGAGTATTCCGGTTACGATGCCAGTTTTGAGTGCAACCCCCAAATAAGTGCCTTGAAAATACAGCATGTTTGATGAAGGTGGATTCAGACCCTTTGGTAAGTGCCCAATCTGCCACAAAGAATTGCAGTTTGAGAACACAGCAGTGATACCGTTCCAATGGATTGCAACTACATTGTAACAGGAAAGGTGTATTTCTGTGAGTTTGTTATCTTGCCAGATACACTTTTCTGTTCTTTTGTTGAGTCATTTTTTCGTATAAAAAACCGAGATTGATGAGCAGGTTGAGTTTTTGCGAATTGCAGTACCGAAAGAGAGTTTTCATGCTCTTCGAATGCTCTCTCAACGCATTGTTTTTCCTATTGTAGCAACTTCATTTCAACTCTATGACACTGAAATTTTCTTTGCTGTCTAAAAAAAAAGATGGATATCTGTATTCTTACAGTTGGAATTCCATGAGTTGTGGATCTGAGGAGGTAGACAATGAGGGTGGAAAGAATAACCGACGTCAATGGTGCAGCTGCTGAAATCCAGAAAAGCTTTGGTTTCCTCATGCTCTATATCATTCAAACAAAAACAGACTTTTAGTATATAGTAAGAAACAAGCTGGTTCTTTAAGGGACTGTGAGATTATCTTTTGGTGGGGGCTTTGTAGGAAGCACACTCACTATTTGCCTTGTTGCTAACAGAAACACCAGAAAACTGATCCCCATGACAATAGTTTGCCATGACCACTGCACATATCAGATTTGGTGAAGAAAATGATCAGCAACTGTCGAACTTAAAGAAACGGCAGAAAGCAATAAGAGAAATCATTCGGGATCCGCTCTGATTAGTTGTGCTTTCCAGAATCAATTTGGCAGCATGCCTTCTTAAAACTTTAAAACTTGTTTGGTTGACAGTTTTCGAACCTTTCAAAAGCAAGGTCTGAAAACCGTCGGCCAAACAAGTTAGTGAAGTGAACAATTGCATCCCATTTTTTTTACCTCGTTTTTGTGACTGAAAACGGAGGATAAAACGGGGACCATTTCCATCTTGCTAGTGAAGTGAACAATCCCAAGTAGCCCTTTCAGTTGTTGCAAAGATACTATTACTGCTGCGCCGGCCATGAACCCAACAAGGGTGGCCTTTGAGAGAAAATCAATCACAAATCCTAGCCTGCAAAAAATTTTAAACCTCATTCACTAATTTCTCATGATGCCATTAGTCCATAATCTTTTGTTTTGTACAACACACAAGACTAGTTTCATAACGTTTTTGCCTCGTTTTTTCCCTTTCGTTTTACCAAAAAGAAAACTAGAAACTCAAACATGTTTGATGATACTAACTACCATCGTCTGAGTTCTATACAAATTGTTTGAAAACAAGTTTCGGGTCTGTTCTCCATCCCCGACTACCTCCAGCCACCAAACAAGTTTCGGGTCTGTTCTTCATCCCCGACCACCTCCAGCCACCAAACAAGTTTTCATATCTGCTTTTTTCCGTCAACAAAAAACTGAAATCATTGTCCTGTTTTTTGAAAACAGAAAAATTAAAAAATTTGAACACTCAACAGATATAACCACAGGGCTTGCTCAAGTGGTAAAAAGGACGAAAATAAGCACAAGTCCCCAGTACAACTCTACTAAGATCAAAATTTTTTGGGCCACACTGGCCGCAAGTAAAAGGGTCGTGGTAGGGGGCGCCGGTTAACGATGTAGCCACATGACACGATGTTTCTTTTAAAAGATTAAAGGTTACTGAACACAGTAAGATTACACAGTTAAAATGGTTCAGAGATGAATAATATACCTTAGTAGGCCCAAAGAGGCTTGAAAAACACCAGCAAAGAAAGTAGCAGTGAAAGCCAGCTGAAGATAGAGAATCGGTTGGTCGGCATACGAAACAGCTTCACTAAGCATGGTGCCCATGACAAGAGATGCTATGGAGACTGGACCAACTCCTATGTGTCTCGAACTCCCGAGGACAGAGTATATCAATGGAGGCACGAAACTTGAATCTGCATAGAAAACCCAATTCAAATAAAAAACCACTTCAATCAAAAGAAATCTACCATATTTGAAATCTACCATATAAACTAGTACTAGTAAATTACTGAAACTAAGAAGAAAAAAACAGAGTAGTCACTGGTTTTGATACTTACAGAGCCCAATTATTGGTGGCAGATTCGCAAGCTTTGCATAGCTTATCCCCTGCAATATGAAATCTACGTGGTATCAGTAAAAAGGGACTACAAGTATTATTACTCTAAAAAAATCTGCAATTATTTGAGACATTTTCGCATCATACTTTTTCCGAAACTGTTCTTGAAAAAAATGTTCATCATTCGAGAACTTACTCGTTTTTGACAGATATGGTTTTCAAGAATTTTGGAAAACTTAATTCATCAAAAACCAGTACTGTTTCAAAAATATTTCTAAAGTAGGTTTTGCGAACCGGCAAGTAAACAAATAAGTTAAGAGTTCTAAGAAACTGATTCTGCAACCAAACAAGATAGATCAAACCCAACAACTTGAAAAAGCAACGTATAACTTCGAGTGGAATTCACGCGTACGCGTAGATTGACATATTTATATATGCATACATATATGTGTATGTATGTATTTGTGTATATGACCTGTGGGATGGCGAGGCTGGCAATGGTGAGACCAGAAATGACATCAGACCTCAGGAGTTTGAGACTGTAATTAGGACCCCACTGGAAGACGGGGAAGAAAAACTGAAGACCCAGAAGCAATTTCTTGAGCCACGTTTGGTTCTTGAATCTGTGGAGTGGATCATCCGGGAAGAAAATCTCGGACAGCCTGTGTCTGAGTTTCTGGAGAGTGGTTTTGTGGGGTGGAAGACAGACTTTGTGCACTTCCAAATTTGGCATTGCTTCTGTACTACTGCAAATTGTAACTGTTGTTTCATGGTGGTTTGTAGCGTCTGAGAAGTGTTCTACCCTGTTTGAGTTGATACCCATTTCTCCACAATCACCCCAAGTATGAGAGAGACAAAGAGAGTGAGAGAGAGAGAGAGAGAGAGAGAGAGAGAGAGGGGCCTTCAGTTAGGAGGCAGTTGTTGGATTTGGGAAAGGAGGGGAGGCCCCTTTATATAGGGAAAGGATTGGGTGATGTTAAATCGGGCCGGGCCGGGCCGGGGCATATGGATGTTACTGAAATTTCCCACTACAATTTTGAAAGGTATAGTTTAAAAACTGATTAAGAAAATCTTTAATATAAGTGCTAACAAGGACCTCAGTTTTTTCTGTTTTTGCTTTTACATTTGGGGTGAAAATGGACCATGAAAAGAAAAATCTCAATAAGAGCAATGTTACAAACACAATTACATCTGGAGCCGTTTAATATATGTTTGCCTACACTAATGAAACAATTACGGACACAGTTGTGTTCAGAAGGTTTGTTCCTAGACTTCTTCCCTCAATAAATAACATTTCCTTTTGGTCAAACAGAAATATCAATAAATGCTAACATTGACCTCTGTTTTGAAGAGCAAATGAAATTTGTTGTCAAATGCAATCTCCCCTTCTTCTTTTTTTTTTTGTTTTTTTTGTTTGGTGCAAGCGGGGTGGCAGACAAGTGGTAGGAACCATATACTCTTGTTTGTTTGCAAGAAATTCAAACCTCATTAACTGTAACTAATAAAATGGACTTTCGCCTGGAAAGAAAAAAAAAAAAACTTAGGTCATTCACACTCATTGTGCTACATTGCAGATCAGATTAATAAATGTGAAGGGGTCATGTAATAATCCAGTATCATACAATTTGCCTTCTTAACCTAAGTCTAAAATGGTTTAATCTCATAGTCAAGTATTATTTTCACGAAACAAAAAGTAAAAATTCAACCATGCATATCTATTTCTGATAATAAGAATTATTTCAAAAACGAAAAACTGTGCAATTTTCCCACGAAAGTTCCCAATACTTGGGGTAATGCTACAATACACACTACCTTTAGGGGATACGATATGCATGCACCCACTATTAAGAGGAGTAACATTTTCACTGAGAGACATAACATTTTAGCCGATAGACGTAACACCTATAAAGGGTGTGTAACATATGCACATCTAACCACTATAAAGCATAACATTTACAGTTAAGCAGTGTTTCATTTACCACCGAGAGATATGACATTTTTCAAATATTAGCGTAACATTTTTTGAAAGCAGGGATGTGTATTGAAATTTTTCCCCAATACTTAATACGTCAACCATGAGATTTGGAGTTTTTTTTTTTGGGTTGCCTTTCAAAATCTGGATTCGAGAACCAGAAGATGAGGTACTGCGGTGGAATACCACTAAATGCTTTGGCTAATAGAATTTGTTTGAATACCCCAAAAAGGAAAAAAGAAGAAGAAGAGGGAATGGAATGGAATTTCCAGTCCTTATTTAAAATTAAGGTGCATCGAATAAAGAAGTTCCATTTACTTCATCAGAGTGGCCCGCCCGGCCATTGGGTTGGGTCATTATCAAAAAAAGCTTCAAATTATTATTTCAATACCCGTAACGAAAACACGCACCATATGCACACAACAAACAGTTCATTTCGCACCATATCAGGAATTCAAGGAATGTGACTAGAAGAACAGGTAACTTGACATGTCTACCTATTTAACCACAACTATATTAATGAGTTATACCACAAAATTTATAAACCAATTCATAATCAAATTTCACAAGCCACAAACAAACCATAGCAGACTCTTGGAACATTTATGAGAAAGCCACAATAATTCATAGAAAAATAAACATACCATGAATTCCCATAAGTAAGAATTCATAAGTTTATGGAGTTGTATGATTAAGCATAATGTCTCATAATAATTGTCACAAGCATTCATAAGTACTAAATCCACAAATATTCATAACATGCAATAGCTTATAAGTACTTGGCTAAAATTAAAGTTTTCAAAACAGGCACCACTAATGATCATAACAATGTGGCAATAAAGGTTATAAGTAATTAAATTTTATTTTTAATATTGACTTGTAAGGTAAACCGCATCTTTTCCTTATAACAATTCGCATCACGAAGAGCATAGAGGTTAAGTGACCATAAATTATTGAAAGCAAGAATTGAAATAAGAATCAATTAACTTCAATTTTGTGACAAAAAAATGCATCTACAATATATTGTTGTTTTGACTACAATTGAGCTTATATTTTACTCAGTAGTAATCAATTCAAATATGTTGTAGTCTAACTTACTGTGACTAAACACTCGATTCGTAAAATCAATTGTGTCTACCAAATTACTAGTGGTTGAGGATTATGTGAAATGAATACTTAGGGATCCTTTTAAGGATTTGACTACTAATGTATTGGTTAAACAATCAAATAGTAGTATATTAGAGTGTAGGCAATCACTATGCCAAATTGTTTCTGTGACTGAAAGTTCATTGCCATCTATGCCGTAGAGTCAGGAGTATGATCTTCCTCCAATAGACATGTTGGTCTTGCACGTGATTCCTATTGTTGTTAACTCCAAGCAAACATTGTCAAATGTCTCGCTTTTTCATTGTGGATTAGGTTAAAAAAAACCGCGTGCTTCCTCGTAGCTCCAAGTTGCCATGGTGTTCCAACATGGCAGATTTCATCCCAAAAAATGGTCGGAATCTGGCCAAGTTTAGAACAATGTCATACTATAGGGACCAAACTGTGAGCAAATAAATATATCTTTGCGGGTTAACTGAGAAATTAAAAACACCTTAGGGGGAAAAAGTGTAAATTAACCAAAAATAACAAATAACAAATCGCACCATGGACAAGGTCAATCGAGCAATTTATGCCAGCCAAAGCTCCAAACAGGAGTTATTGTACAGTAGTCCGGAAATACCGTCACGTGGTACTCCGGACCATTTAAGAATCACACATTTATAAGTAGGGTCCATATATTTTGTCGTGATCCCTCAAAAAATGTGTGATTATAAAGTGGTCCGGAGTATCACATGGCGGTACTCCCGAACTATTGTATATATAATTTACTCCTAACAGATCATCCTGCATCTTTTCTCTTTTTAAAAGAGGAAAAAAAGTTGCATTATTGGCCACTGAAATCATGTCAATACCCCAAATCATTCACGGTCATTCACGGAATGATTTAAGTATAACGCCGAAAAAGTTAGAATTTCAATGCATTTTTCATATATCTATATACTTTTTAAAGATGTCAATGCACTTTTTGCACATTAATCGTCGCCTGCTAAGCTGACGTTTGTATTTTCTTTCTTCAAAAACACTACTGTTTTTTGGTCGGCAAATGTGCTCTCTTTGCTAACCATAAACTCAATAAAATACCCATTTCCCATCCTTTATTGCTGCACAAGTTTGGCATGATATTTATTGCAGTATTATATAAGTATTTTCATCCATAAAGCTGAAGTGTTTGATGATTAGACCTATCTTTTGGTCCTCAAGTGGAGAATAAGTGGCAGTCAAAAGTTTTCAACTGTTGAATTTACGTTTGACCCAAAAAAAAAAAACAAGAAAAAGTTTTCAACTGTTGAACACAATGGAAAGTTTCTCCTTGCAAAGTGACAGGAGGAGTAGTATTTTAATTCGTTACCAAGAGAAGATGTTTATTTTCCGCAGGAGCTTGCAACTGGATCGGACCGGACCGGACTTGTGAGACCCCAGTCCATATGGGCTTTCCTGAGGTTTTAAATTCCTCCGGGCTAATGGACTGTCTGTGAGACTCACAAACGTTAATCGAGGTGAGCATAAGCTGACCTGAACACCCTGAAACATATATTTGAAAAAGAACAGAGAGAGATCGATGACCATACATCGAGTACGTCCACCATCATTCTCAAAAGTTCATATCATAGGATCCAGTAAACATATCACGCTTACCAAAAAAAAATCAACTTAATTGAATATTAGACGTTGTCACGCATTCAGATTCTAGTTTATTTTCAATTCAAAAAAATCAAGCTAATACATTTGTTTGAGTTAGTATATATATTAGTATTTGATAATGTTCCTAGCTAGTAGATATTTTGCATGAATGATCAAGTTCTTTAGGGGCTCTACAACCCTGTAGTGCTTTAGGTTCTCGATTCTCCGATTCTAAGTAAAAATAATGAACCAAAATAAAGGGAAAGAATGACATCTAGTCTCCTCCTATACGCGGCGAGAAGTAGATGTTTGTGATTGCTACCATACGTTTAGGACTGATAAAGTTGGCAAAAAGATCCTCAAGCAATTTCCATGATAAATAAGTACCCACCCACAATGGATGGAGCAGATTTATTTAAGTCTCCTCTCTCTCTCAGTTTCGGAAATGCGACCATGAAAAGGGTTATTCCTTTACGGAAAATGAAGGGGGAAAAAAAAATGGTGTTGTTTTGGTTTGTTGTAGAAAATATATATATAGTAGCAAGCACACATGGTGTGCCATTTCATGGAAATATAGCTTGGATGTGATAATTTATTTATTTTGGCTCAAAAGGATGGGTCTGGATTAAACTAACGTAGTGACTCTCCAATTAACTGGGGAACTGATCACCCGATGTGAGACTGTACCTTTTTTAATTATACTATGCGGGTGACGGCGGTTTGGACACCTAGCTAGTTGATTCTTCTTTCTGAAGTAGAATATATGGAATGGTAC
This sequence comes from Rhododendron kiyosumense, assembly GCA_019656275.1. NCBI lineage: Eukaryota > Viridiplantae > Streptophyta > Magnoliopsida > Ericales > Ericaceae > Rhododendron > Rhododendron kiyosumense. Next base: position 256,726 of record BPLS01000619.1, read on the forward strand.
CTTATTCCCAATTTATCTAATGTCTAGCAGTTGCCCTAGCTATGAGATAGATAGACTGATATATAGGCAAGGAAAGTTTTAGTGCAATAGTATCTGATTACCTTGGTTAGTGGCATTTGTTGAAGTCATGAATTAGACGTATGTGTTTTGTATTAACAAGTTACCGGCCGGGCTAGGGGTCTTTTTCCTGGCCCGAGCCCATACAATTGTGTGAAAAGGTTGCTCTATTTGTAACTGTACCTATATCCACTAGATCAGTAACTTGTTGGAGTCTAACCATATGATCCTAATAAATTCAAATTACTAGTAGTATCTTACCTGCACAGTTCCTTATATACCCAATAACACCCATGTAGACTTTCGACGTGAGACGAAAGTGTTGCAAAATGGGAACAATATTTCTAGTTTTCACCATGGTCTAGTAAAGTCGTCAACTCTCCACCTCAAAATTGATCCTAGTACCTCTGTACGTAGGCGATTGAAAATCACACACGAGTGCATAGGTGGACGATTTCTTCTAGCTAGAAGTTGTATAATCTTGTATTCTGGTTGTTTTCTTGATCATCAATTTCATAATTCTGAACGCGCAAGCTGACTTGGAATCAGGTTATCAAAAAAAAAATCCTCGATCGTTTTCTTTTTCTACGTACGAACGAATCGACAGAACTTGGGTTGGGTCAACTCTCACATCACGTTCCCTCTACTCGTTTGGCAGAGTTCAGTGACCCAAAATATGTGAGGCTGCGACGCCGAACATGAAAGGTGGTACGACAGTATAAAAGGAGAAATTAAGAAGATATTCCAGTTGCCACTTTTAAGGGTGTATATATAAAGGAGCACTCAACTGTCGAGTACTGTTTGAATTCATTCATCAACTTGAGCCTGGAGAGTAGCATATTCCACTATCATTCCAACCTAGCAATTAGATAGGATCTGGTGTCTCTACAGTCCAACTGTAGAGAGCCTATGTAGTTGTATCACAACTGTTAATAACTTAATCTTAATCTTTTCGTTCAACGGTCTAAATTTTAAAAAACTTTTTCAGGGAAAAGTTTAAGTTTTTTTTTTTAATCTCGACTGTTAAAAATACCATCCGATAATTACAAACACTCCAACCGTACGGTCTGTACCTCTGCAGTCCAGGAGTGCAGACAAGCCTTGTGCAATTAGATATGCATTCAGAATACAGTGTTCGAATTCCATCATTGAGTTACAGCTAGAGTTTCATGTCGACAGGGAGCACGAAGCATATATGCAAATGAAAGATTAACCATAGCGAACCCTTGTTAAGTTTTTTAGACTTTTCGGCGTTTTGTCTTTATTCAAAAAAAAAAAAAAAACTTGTTCGTTAGGTTTACACCAAACTTTTATGAACTATTAATTCGTCTCAACGAGAGGGCTTTATCTTAGATATTTCTAAAAATATTTGGGTAAAAGTAAAAAATTTTAATTTTTCCGATTCCTTTCGTCGAGACGAATTAATAATCCACAAAAGTTTGGCGCAAAACTAACGAACACCAATTTTTTTAATAAGAACAAAACTCTCAAAAAGCCAATAAAAATAAAAAAAACTTACCAAAACAAGGCCTAGTCTTTCTTTAATAACCGGCCGGGATATATGTTAATGAGTTCTTGATCATGGTTCCATATAGTGCATTCAAATCATGATCCACATTTAATTTCCCGTGAACCGATATCCAGATATAATAGTCGGAGGCTTCTTCCGGTCCGAAAAAGATTATCTGGTTTCCAAAATTAAAACTTTAAAAAAATGCATATTCACCAAACCTCTTGTGATAAGCTAAAAGAACTCATTAATATCCAACAACTAGCGGCAAAAAAGGTACGTAGAATTGTTTTCGACGAAAATACGTTTATTTTTTAGTTATCGTTTTGCTGATCAGATTGGGACGGGGATAGTATTACATTAGGCCGACAAAGAAAAAAGCTACTCCTACTTTAGGATTATATATGGAAATATTACTTCACCCAGTTGAAGTCCAGAAAAATGCCGTGGGAGGTTTGAAAAGTATGAGTATTCCTTGACTAGGGTCGGACTCCAGTCCACTCAAAAGAGATTTGGAAATCACATAGAGAGGGGCTGTCATTGGAGGAAAATTATTCGGAGGATATACGTACCCATATCCCACTTAGCTTATTTAGTGCGCTGGATACTGCATGCAGGGCCCAAGGTGTAGTCTTTATTGACTCCATTTGGTGATCCTTTTTGAGTATTTTAAGCCTTCAAAATGATACTCCTATACCCCAACCTAGCTCAGAGGAAATGGGGATTTCTTTTGATTGTGTGTTTGCACTTTCGTAGGTAGCTAACAACATGCTCTCGGGTCAGTCTGGTTTGGTTGGTGGGTTTGTTTCCCGCATGATTGATCATGGTCGATTTTTGAGGTCAATTCGTAAGAGAGTAATTTTTTTGTGAATTTTCTAATTCCTGTGCGGATGACAGGCCTTAATTTGACAGACCAGGGAGAGAATTAGTTGAAGTATGAGTAAGCTGGCCGAAATGCCCTAGAAAAAAAAAGAGGATAGCTACTAACAATTTTAAGGTGGTGAAGACACTGAAAACCTAGGTACTAATTGAGGTAACCCTAGGGTGTGCTATAGGTTGCTACAGCAAGTCCAATGGGATATATTTATGATCTTTTGCGATAGATGAGTATAGAATGAAGATTATATTTCGTACGTAATAGTGATGTGGGATTTTGCACTTCTTTTTTTGTCTAAGCAAGCCAAGAGATCCACAGCGGTACGCATACATATTTCATTCCAAAGAATTGCAATTGAGGTTGTTATGTCGTGAAAGTTTGCTCGAACATATTTTGAAAGCTCGATCAGAAATTGAGGTTGTTATGTCATGATCAACTTTGCTCGAACATATTTTGAAAGCTCGACCATCTAATAAGTCTTTGATCGATGTTATTAGAAAATCAACCTAGTTTCGGAGACGGGTCAAAATACGTGATAAGTACAGGTTGCTACTTGAACTCCAACACACTACTCATGAGCTTGTTTACGTACGTCTGTACTTATGTCAAATCTAGCTTAATTAAATGCAGTTCGATCGAGTTGTTTTTAAATTTCGAACCCATAATCACGATGTCATTATGATGAGTTTCTATGTAATTACCCTTTTGCACAATTGTACACAAATTAAATGCAAGCTGGCGTGTAGGTTATGGAACGAAAAGACAGGTTTAATTAGCGTGTGTACTCCATTAAGGGAGTAACATAGTAAAGCTATGGCCTACTAGTGGTTGAGAAGTGATAACATATTATAGTTTGAGGTGACTCTGATGACGCATTATAATCTACTCGTAAGTGATAAATGATACAAAAATGCAACGCGTACAATCCTCGTGTTGGTTGTGTGTCTAATTCTGACCGTTCAGATGTGTTTGGATGGTTTAGATTTAAATTAAAAAAAAACTCGTCCAAAAAATCATGACTGTTTATTACAATAATGGATGAATAGAAATTGGTTATGTGCGTTAATGTTGCAATAATTCACATGAGCGCAAGCCAAAAGCACTCGGCAATTTGAGGGTAAGAGTACCACACATTAGAAAGAAGGCTCAAAGGATTGGCTTGAAGCAAGTGGTAGAATAGTTTTGAGGTCACTGTCATGGGACATAGTAATTAACTTTCACTTTGTGTGTGTAAAGATAATGTTGCAATGAAAAATTTGCTATTTTCTCGCCTCTTTCCTTTCTAAACCGAAAAATGATGTGACAAGTTTTGGAATGTCAAATTAGCGAGTTCACAATCGGAGCCGTACTCATGTACTTCCTAAACAATTACTCAATATATAACCACAAACACTTTACACGTACACACTTGCATCCTTCGGTGGGTGTCACACATATTGTGTGTGCATCCTAATGTAAATGTGAGTGAGTTTGTGTAAATATTTGTATAAGTATTTGTGGTTGTAGAATGATTGCTCCCTAAATAAACAAAAATAAGAATTTCCAACATGATTCGCATTTTGTTAGTTTGTACGCATTTAATACACATTCTTTTTATTAGTAATTCGAGTTAATAAATTCCATAGTGATACCTTGAGTGATATTGCTTGCAATCAGTTTTTTTATTCCTTTTTTATTTGCAAAAGTAACATTTACTAGGGGAGGGCTTTCAATCAAAAGTTGAAAAATACAGCCCAATACAACACATACTCTCATGCATTTAAACGGGTTCAATCTTCACTAAGCTACAACTAGCATATACTGGCTTGCCGAGGAAGGAAAAAAATGCTACACATACTATGGTTGTATAAAACACAACACAAAACCAATTTCTAGCCATTCATTACAATAACAATTGCCAAGCCAAGAAAAAGTGATATACATATAACGGTTTTGTAAAACACAATACACAACCAATCTTTAGCTGTCCATTGCTATAACAAATTGTCAGGATTCGCTCAAATTCTTCTCTAGAAAAGTTAAAATTTTCCCTAGAATAGTTTTTTTTAAAATTTAGACCGTCTAAATATATCTGAATGGTCAAAATTACGCGTACAACTAATACAACGGTTGTGCGCGTAACATTTTTGAAAAACAAATCAATTTCTTTGCTTCCACTTCACGTCCCAAGGCTGCTAGCGTGATGATGACTGCACACTGCAGTAAGGGGGAAACGTTAGGAGCCCAATTTATTATTACTACTAATGTGGATTACAAGATTCAACTCTTGAGTCCAATTCTTGGCCCAATGGAATGGAAATTAGGTTGGTTCCTAATAATATCAATCCGTGCTTGTGGCCCAACATGACGCAATTGGATTACTACTCACGCGTTTAAAACACGCCATACTCTTTTTGTTGAGAGTCCAGTTCTTGGCCGAATTGAAATTTATTTATTTATCCCTTCAAGTTTTAGATGATTCCTCACTTATTTTATTTAATCCTATTGAATCCAACCGAAGACATTCGTTCAAATTATTAAGAAAAAAAATGTAATCCCAGTGACATGCACGAGCCGATAGAAAAAAGAGTAACATGAACGATACTTTTAGACGCCAAATTTGAAGACCATTTACTGTTTTGGCATTTAACTAAGGTCAAGAACCTCTTGCGTGAGTGTAAATGTAATCATCCCAGTAAAATTATAACATTCATCTACACGTTTACTCGGGTCTCTGAATTCAATGAGCTGAAGTCTCGTGCGTATCATCTAGGATGATTTTATGTCATAATCCGGACATATGTCGTCTAGTGAACTCAATTGCTCAAATCATATAGCTCAGAGACGAAATTTGTAAAGGTTAGAGGATGAAAGTGAAATTAACCCTATTAAAAACAGGTCTGTGTAATCGTATTCGTTGGTATAGTCCCCCTTTGTAGCCAAAAACACTCCCGTAAAAAATAGGCTATTCTCAAAAAATAGTACTCCTACAAAATTACAAAAGGTAGCTCAAGCAATAACAAGGATGAGTTTTTTAAACTGTTAGATTTTATTCCCATATTGCATATCTAAACTACCAAAACTCGAATAACATACTATTTAAAAATTTATCACGGTATCAGAGCCGGGTCTTCGATAGTTTCACTTTACGTAATCGAGTCTCTGTCGTTAGAGTCAAATCTCTATGTGCATCGGGAATGTACACGAGAAAAAATGTTAAGACTTTATTTCACATTCCATGTTTATGTCACATAATTAATTTTAGATTGAAAATCTCTATTTTAATCAAGTAACAACTCTTGCATCTTGCGTTCGAAATTTTAGTAATCTTGTGAACCCCCATAGTATTGGCGTGGGATGATATGCCTTAGAAAATTACCCGAAAAATGGATCCTTGTTGACTAAGCTGCAATTTCTTCACCCTCGGAACCCTTCTTCACAGAGGTACTACTCCCGCAGTTACAAGCACTCGAATTGAAGTACTTTTCTCTCGGGATCTCGCGGGATTCAGTTGGCCAGAAAATCCAAACGAAAACCCTCGCTCACCTCGGCAGTCCGTCGAATCACGATTTCGCCTGGATCTCTAGGGTTTCATCACTCCTATTCCACCAACGCAGGCTCTCTCTCTCATCCGCTAAAATGGTGAGTTTTTTCTCCCCTGTCGAATTCATTCACCTCACCTCACATTGCACTACGTTCGAGATCTATCGTGACTAGGAGATTTGAATTTATTTGAGATCTAGCGTTTAGAACACGTTATAGTGACTGATTCTCGTGTGCTTGTTTTGATTGGGGGATTGGCAACCGGCAGCCTCTAAGCCTGAAAATAAAGGTACGGCTTTCCGTTTCGATGTTTGATTTTGAAGTCGTTTTCGGATTTGATCTTTTTTTACCCCCTTCAAGTTCTGATATTTTATGCCGACAATCTGTATTTCATCAGAGAAAACTTGCTCAGAGGTCAGAGAGAGTCAAGTCTGTTGACCTTCATCCCTCGGAGCCATGGTAATTATTGCTTTATTCGCGTAATTAATTTGTCTTGTACGGTATGTCGATTGAAATGTACCTTTTCCAATGCATTCCAAACGAATATTTTTTGTATCAGTAACTAGCATTGACTTTGTTACTTCAATCTGAGGAAGCATAATCTTAGGGCATGTTTGATGCTGGGATTGTAATCTAGCATCCACGCTACAAGTGAACATGTGGCCTCACATGTTTCCGAGGATTAGTTAGTCCCATGTTTGTCGTCTTGGACTAAAGATAAGACTGGACCGGAGGGGGGCTATTTACCCACTTAAACATGTGGAAGTTTGGTTGGTTGGTTGGTTTTTCTTTCCCATTGTTGTTCTACTTATGGTATGATATGTTACTGTGCAGGATTCTAGCAAGTTTATATTCTGGGACTGTAGGCATCTGGAACTACCAGTCTCAGGTACTACTATGATAATTGATATGTTAGTGAGGAATTAGTTACTCTTTAACTGAATTATTATAATAAGCCTCTTATGCCTTGCAATACCATGTTTCTTGCCGGATCTTTTTATCTGAGTCTGGTTTGGAGATGTGTGAGTGGACATTTTATTCTTTCTACTTTACTTAATTATTTGAATTGTGTGGCCAATGGCGATAGATGTAATTGAGGTCATTCATATTGTTTATATGCGTTAATGGACGTACTTGTCGAAGACCATGTACCATTTATATAACGTGTTATTAGCCCTTCCCTTTTCCGAAGTAAAACTATGGTTGAGGGTCCCATACAATGTACAAGATGGATTTTATACACTGCTAAGAGACAAGGGTGACAAGGAAAAGTGAAATGAATGGTTGGTGTAATTATTTGAGCTAGAGATTATATGTTATTCCTTATGAAGAGAAGAAGTTCTGGGGGTGTTGCACATACGGGTTGAAGGCCAGAGTGAAAGTACACTGTGCCTGTCAGCTATTTGATGTCCTCTAAGGACAGAACTACTATTTTCCCTTCAAGCATGGGCAATAGTCAAAGAATTGATACCCTCTTGGTTGAAATAAATGACCGCATGTAAACTTAAATATTCTTCTAAAGTAAACAACTTTGCACCGGCTAGCTTTCTGTAACATTTTTGTATCGTGTAGGAGACTGGGCATTTGTCTCAGGTATTCATATCACTTTTGTGGTATTAAGCTTGTGCTGATAAAGGTTTTTAAGAGAATCCAGAACGGACACATGGAACAAATTGCATTGCAGCGTAGTTACAGTAACAGAAGTCGAATAGTATACGGTACAATTAGTTATAAATCACCTACATTCTTTCCTTAATGAGAATATTCTTGTTACTTGAGCCTATTCTGTTTCACCTGCCTTTTCTTCTACCTGATCTTAGTATTATTGGCGTAATAGCAATGTGACCTTGTAACAATGTTTCTCGGAATAAAATACAAGAATCCCCTCCCCACCAGATACAGAAATATAAGATAAACTGATCAATTAGTGTTTAGTGCTAACTAAAATTTCTCTTGTGAAATCATAGACTATGGTGAAGTCGTTTGAAGTGACTGAGTTACCAGGTATGTGATCACAATTTCTCAATTTTTTCCTGGCAGCTGTATATTTCTCTTGCATTCTTGTCTTCACGAGAGCTTTGCTGTGCTCTAATATCTACCTATGGGTTTGCAGTTAGATCTGCAAAGTTCATTGCACGGAAGCAGTGGGTTGTTGCTGGTGCTGATGACATGTTTATTCGTGTTTACAACTACAATACAATGGATAAGGTCAAAGTATTTGAGGCACACACGGATTATATCAGGTGTGTGGCTGTTCATCCTACTCTTCCATATGTCCTGTCGTCATCCGATGACATGCTTATAAAGCTTTGGGATTGGGATAAGGGCTGGGTGTGTACTCAAATTTTTGAGGGACATTCCCATTATGTTATGCAAGTGACGTTTAATCCAAAAGACACCAACACATTCGCTAGTGCATCTCTTGATCGCACAATAAAGGTATGAACTTAATTGTCTATTTCTGACCTTTTAACTAAATATTTATTGTATAATTGAATAACTAAATATTTCGGACCTTTTAACTTAATTATCTATTTCCTTTTTTACCTTCTTCTTTCCAGATTTGGAATCTCGGCTCCCCTGACCCAAATTTTACATTGGATGCTCATTTGAAAGGTGTAAATTGTGTTGACTACTTCACAGGTGGTGATAAGCCATATCTGATAACTGGTTCTGATGATCATACGGCAAAGGTTTGCCTCCTACTTTCCTTTGTCCTCTTCCTTTGCAGGTTCGTGTGCATGTACAGTGTGAATATGCTTGTGACATTTTACTTTGAAACAGGTATGGGACTATCAAACGAAAAGTTGTGTCCAGACACTAGAAGGCCACACTCACAATGTTTCAGCTGTTTGTTTTCATCCTGAACTTCCCATTATAATGACGGGTTCTGAGGATGGCACAATTCGTATATGGCATGCTACCACATATCGGTAAGTTTCGGGGTTGGATTGTCTTAATACATGATGTAGACTTGCTCAACTCTTCCTCTTTTTCCTATCATACTTGGCACAGTAGGCGAATAATTTATGCGGTTGTTGTAATTTGTATCCCCTCTTAGGAAGTAACTTTGCTCATGGAATATTCTAACTGTATAAACTTCTTATTATTGAGTCATTAGTTAATGACTTTGAATTGGGGTACGCAGGCTGTGTTTGTTGGGAAATAAAGTGAAATTATGTGTATGTAGGCTCTGTTTGTTGTGAAATTAGTGTATGTAGGCTTTATTTCCTCTATTTGGATGTTCTTTAATGATTTGTTCTACTTATGTGGTTCTCCTTAAAACTTGGGGTGGATAATATTTTTGAAAATTAATGAAAAAGGGAAAAAAGGGACTAATCTCTAGGCGCTGATTAATCCTTGGGTTAATCGGCCTAGGTGCTAGGCAGTGACCAGCCTGCGCAACTAGCGCCTTGCGACTTTAAGAACATTGACTAAACCCAAGGTAAAAATAGTTCCAGAATGAAACGGTGAAGACTTTTTTAGGGTCTGTACAGACTACAATAGCTTAATAAGATGAGGACAAGTCATGTGTTATGTCTTACTTCTCCGGTTGCCCCTATCCTGACTCTCTTTATCATTCATTTAGACATCCTTGTAAAGAGTAAAGACTCTCTGCATCCATGTGTTGAGGGTCTTCACTGCCTCTTACCTGCCTAAACTCTTGTTGCACCTCCAGATTCTTGAGTTTGCGAGTTCAAGGACCTTGTTATTATGCCACCACCTTCACTTGCTACATCTAGCTAGGTTATATGGTTTCAAATTTTGTATGGTAATTTCCATTTGTGATTTGGGTAGCAGACCTTAAAGGTTGCAATCCTTTGTAGCTCAATTGTAAAGATGAAATTTGTTTCAAACGATATCCAATTGGGTTGAAGTTATGGAGTCAAATAATAAGTGTATTCAAATACACAAGATCTTCAGGCGATATGGATGCTTGTGCGTTTTTCATGCGTGTTTGTGTGTGCTTAAATCCATTCATTTTTGTTCACACTGGTTTTCGGTTTTATGTTTTCATTGTTGGTGAGTTTTTGGAGTTTATGTTGGTTCTTTAAAATGTTATGTCCTGTTCTCATTTTGCAGCCTCGAGAACACGCTGAATTATGGTCTCGAAAGAGTTTGGGCTATTGGATGCATGAAAGGTTCTCGCCGGTGAGTTTTTTACTGGATCTGGGAATGAGGTCTATTGTCGGTTAGAGTTGTAGAGAGATGTTAACATGAGTCTTGAGTTTGTTCAGTTAGCAATTTTACATGTGGTGTTCAAGGGATACTTACCAAATAGTAAAAACCGCTAGGGTCAGCAGTCATTCCTAAATTGTCAGATTGGCAAATTCTTAAAGGTTGGAAGTTACGGCTGAACGAGTTTTTGTGCTTGAGTACAGTATTGCTTTCTCAGGGAAGACTAAGGACATAAAATTTACTTGCTCTTGCTAATTCTGTCCCATTGATCCTTGAGTTTTTTTTGACACTTCTCTATCTGACACATTTTCGGTGGTGGTTGCATGGTCCACACAGGGTTGTAATTGGTTACGATGAAGGTACCATTATGGTTAAAATTGGTCGAGAAGAACCTGTGGCAAGTATGGATAATAGTGGAAAGATCATATGGGCCAAACATAATGAAATTCAGACTGTTAACATTAAGAGTGTTGGGGCAGATTATGAGGTTTGTTTTTGCTGTTTGCTAATCTTTTCTTAGTATCATAAAATGTGCGCTCAGGTGATAATGAAATCTATTGTGCCGTTTTCTTTTCAGGTTACTGATGGAGAAAGATTACCTTTGGCAGTGAAAGAGTTGGGGACCTGTGATCTTTATCCACAAGTGAGTTGACTTTCTTTGGATATTCACATTATCTGATGTGTTGTGTGATGTTATTTTCTCAACCATTTGGGCCTTCTTTTGGAAGTAGCACTGCTGCTGAGGAAAGCAAATTATAATAATAGCTATTGAAAGGGGATGTACCTTGCACAAGAAGTAAAAGCATGATAGCCTTTGTCACTCTGACGGAAGTGGTCACTTGAGAGAAAATACCCTTGAGATTCTTACAAGCACAAAGACATACTAAATCTCCAATATAGTCAAGGTCGGGCATAACCTGCACTAGTAGTATTCAACCTTTGTGCCTTAGACAGTTGGTTACAATCCACCTATTATGGCAATCTCCTGCCAGAAATCATATAATATTTGTATGATTATACGAATATAAACTTCAATTCACATCAGGTTTCTAAGCGATTATTAACGAAGAGTGCTGATTGTGAGCTACATTAGTATTTAGTGGCATCATGATCTGTTGCCATTTGTGTTCACTAACTCTGATGTTTATGTCCAGAGCTTGAAGCACAATCCGAATGGGAGGTTTGTCGTTTGCTGTGGAGATGGTGAATACATCATATATACAGCTTTGGCATGGAGAAATAGATCATTTGGTTCAGCATTGGAATTCGTTTGGTCGTCGGATGGTGAATATGCTGTTCGAGAAAGTACGTCAAAGATCAAATTGTTTAGCAAAACTTTTCAGGTCCGTATTGTCTACTGGGTTGTTAACATCATTTTCAATTTGTGGCTTACATTCCTAAAGAGATCGAAACAGTGGCCAATTTGATCTTACTCTGTCCGGTGGAGTTCATTCCAACTTCTTTTTTTCTCCTCCCCAATTGGTGGCTGTG
>BPLS01000619.1:270861-274659 GCA_019656275.1 Rhododendron kiyosumense
CAGGTGGTATTTTTCTTTTGTTCCTTTGTTTCATCACTCAATGAGTCCTGCAGTCATGGTTAGTTCTAATTTGGATGATCATGAATGCGATCTCCATGCAGCAATCGGATACCTGAGGCTGGTTTGATGGCACGATCTTATCTTCCAAGCAAGGTTTCAGAGATCGTTGCAATATGGAGAAAAGACCTGAATAAGGTTACTTTTATTATTCACCCATCTCTCTGGTGTTTATGGATTATTCAATCCCAAAGTCGGGTTACAGAATCATTGGGAAATGCAACAAAGTGGCCTTATTTATGCTAGAGATTTGTAGGATATTTTCTTTCAGTTTGGCCTTGGTTTGATGTTGTGAAGTATTGAAGAGCAAAGTCAGCTATTGGGCCGTGGTCCATGAAAAATAGTTTACACGATGATGGAGTCTTAGGAGCAGTGCCATTTTACTCGTCGTTGAGTTCTTCCTCTGCGACACAAGTGGTTGTCCATGCTGTATTCACCAGTCAACCTCGCACTCACTAGCCTCATATGTGATGTCACCAGCAAACTATTCCACTCTGATAATGAAGCCTAAGTGCCTAACCTTCATGGAAGGATTGTGCATGCCGATGGTCTGGACTATAATGAAGTATGGTAATGTTCCCAGAAATTGAACTGGGCCTCTAGGCTTGCCCACTCTGATGCCATTTGGCATTGATTTGGGGGCATGGTTCCGCAGCAAAACAGGTATAGGGGGGCCACTGTTTTAGTGGTATTTTGAGAGCAGTCACTTTGTGCATATTTCCAAATGTTAGGTCTGTCTCCAATCTTCTCCAGCCCATACCCCCAATGATTGGGGAGTACATGAGTTCTGCTGTTGTTGTGTGTATGGTAATCAAGGAAGCATTGAAACCAAATAAGAAATATGTCCAGAAGGGCAAACCTTGGCAATTCCAAAGCTCGAGGAGCTAAAGAGAAACAAAAACTCTCCGAGGGAGATTTGAGTCATCAGGATATGAGAAATTAAGGGCAGTTGGCTTGACTTGCAAAACTTTTGATTCAGGAAAATTCCCACTTCCACCGACGAAACTGATAAAAAGATGAGGAAACTATTTTCGCTATAATTCATGCCAGGGGCTTAATCCAGGAATGTGAATTTCCAAATGTTGATTAATGATATCCTTGGGTCTTCCCTACTTATTGGTTACTGTAGTGCCTAAAGAATAACAGCAGTTTTATGTGTATTATAAACTGCAGAGAAGGAAGTTTGTGTCAGTGGTGGTTCTATGCTAATCCTTACACAATCTGCAGGTTAATCCGAAAGCTGCAGAGTCTTTGGCTGATCCCGAGGAGTATCCTAACTTGTTTGAGGACTGGCAAGTTGCTCTTGCGGTCGAATCAAAAGTTGCAGAGACAAGGTTCTGTAGTGTTGCTTTTTACTGCATTCACTTTTCCTTATTTAAGTCAACTTAAAATTGGGATGTTTATCCTTGGAATATTTGTATGTAACCCCTGCTAACCAAAGAAAAGAAAAGAAGTGCATGTTACTGCTCCAATCTTATTTTAAGTTTTTTTTTTATCATCTTATTATAAGTTGCTAATACTTCTTTTAGATATCTCTCAATCTTCTAAACATAAAGTTTTTTGTTGCCTGTGACTGGCCAACACAGCTAATGCTTGTGTATCTCTCAGGATTATTTGAAGCATTGTCACACTGTGGACCTATATTTTTTCGAGTGCCTAAATATTTCAGTTGTGCATATAAGTAGAAAAAGTAATCTGCAAAATTGTATTACAGTGCATGGTGCTTATGTATCTGCCCTCTTATTATTCCTTTCCAGGGGTTTTTATCCGCCGGCCGCGGATTATGTAAACTCTGCCGACCGATCACATATTACCCTCTTGGAGGCGTTTCAAAATTTGCAAACAGATGAAGATGCACCACTTGAGAATGGGGACCTGAATCATGAGGTAAATCCCCTTCCTCTTATTGTTCAACTTTTGAGGTCCTTTAGGAGTTTTGCTGTCTTAAGTTGTTAATATTGTAGATTGGGATGCCTCCAATTAGTAACTTGCCTTCGCTGGTCAAAAAGGGGGGAAAAAAAAAAAGAGTTGCCGTTATTTGTATCTGTTTGCTTCCTAGTAAATCTCAACATTGAAGAGGGGAGACAAGCAGACATCAGACAATTAATTAATATTTCTTGTTATCGTGGAATTCGTCATCAAGATGGATTGCCATATTTCACTTTTTAGATGATTTAAATATTGGTTTATTGATCATGTTGACTTTAGTTAATTTATGTCAACCAATATTGTAGTGTTTCTTTAGTAATATTATTTTCCTTTTATCAGGCTGAGGAAGAAGATGGAGAAGAGGAGCAAGAAGAGGTGCACAAAGAAGCTCAAGAAGAGGAACAAGATGAAGGTCAAGAAGAGACTGTTGAGGTGGATGCTGACTCGACCAATGGGGCAGTACTTGTTAACGGAAATGAGGCTGACGAACAGTGGGGTACGAATAATGAGGGACATCCATCAGCCTAGAGCAATTGGTTGGGGCAGTGTAGAAATCCTGATTTGTTACGGGTGATTAATTGATATTCTCTAAATTGTCATTTTTAACTCATATTTCACGATAGGTATTCTTGCCCTTTTGCATTAGCTAATTTACTATCTGCTTTTAGTTTTAGTACGTGTTGCCATGTTTTCATCATAAATGGCAACACTATAAGAATTATTGTTCTAAGGTGAAGTAGTATTATAGGTCTGTTGTTAGAATATGCTGCTTGTTTTGTCTTATTGGTTTCTGACTTCCTATTGTTGTAGCTTGAAATTGAATGCAACAACTTTTTCATCTGCTTTTTGTAAACTCTTTTTCTTCTCTATTTTTCAATTTATCCTTTCTGGTATTACTTTTCTTCATTTCGGACACTACGTAATTTTATAACATTCTGAAGTTGATTTGTGTTGCATTTTTTCTCAATAAATTTTTTTCCTGAATGCAGTGCTTACACCACATCACTAAGGCCAGTGAAAATAGTTGGTCCCAGCTGTATCAATCCCTTTTCTTACGGTAAGAACACTATTCTTGCATGAAAGGGATTCTGCTCTTTTAATACTTATTATTTACATGCATCCTTGAGACTTTCATCAGAGTTTCGCATCATTTACGATTCTTAATGTTTTTACTGTGATAAATAGTTTGCATGAACTGGTAGTCAACAAATCCTTCAGATCACGGTGTTTTGTGAGGTAAACCTTATTGTAGAACCTCACTAGTGGAAAATTTATGGATGTCGAGTTTAGTTAATGAGATTATTTGGTTGCTGCCCAGAAAATAAGCAGCAAACTTGCAATGGTAGAAAGCATCTTTTCACACTTGGGAGTTAGAAGAGCAGGTCTCTATGGTTTTCCAAGTGTGCAATTTTAGCAAAGGTCCATTTGTTTGACAAGACTAGCAGGACTAGTAGTGCAAGGATACTATTAATACATTACTGTATCTGATTAAAATTACCACAGCACCACTAAATTGTGAATCACCCACTTTTGTGCTACCAGCAATAATTAACCAAATGCTGGTTTGTAGTCCAATTCAATGCTCATATCTAATCAAATAAACAGGCCTGAAGGATTTAGTGGACTCTGCATTTTAGTTAGGTAAGTGAAAGCTGGAACGGTTAGTGTGTGAGAGTACTCATTTAAATCTGACTGCAATGAGATTTTTGAACTTGCCGATTGGATCTGCTGAAGATCTCTCTCTCTCTCTCTCTCTCTCTCTCTCTCTCTCTCTCTCTCTCTCTCTCTCACAGATGGTGATGGTGATGATAA
>BPLS01000619.1:312064-335647 GCA_019656275.1 Rhododendron kiyosumense
TATATATATATATATTTTGGTTTCGTTTTCTCTGTGCAGATATACAGAGATGAACTTTGGCCAGTGAAGTACTTAGACAAGTCGAGGCTATTTGAATAAACAGATAAAGGTTGACTTTTCTTAATCAAATTTTGGAAGTTCCAAAATTCTGAGTTGTGCTTTCTTGGCGCTGAAGGCCTCCTTCGAGGCCCTTTGTGGTCTCTGGAATTTGTTCTGGAGCACTTTGGGCCGGAGTATACCCGCTGATATTTTAGGTAATGACTTCATCCTGGAGATAGATTGTCAATACTCATATACTTGTTTACTTGCCTAGTATCTGGCTGTTAAAGTAAAAGGTCTTCGAGATAGATTGACAATACTCGTATAGCTATTCCAATTGGTCTTTTACTAACAAACCCAGTTTGTGACTGAAGTGTGCCTCAGGAACCGTCAATAATAGCAATAATCTCTTCATATTTTGATTGGTGGATCTCTTGCACTGTCCATTGTTCCTTGCCTCCTTGGAGAATTTTTGGGTTTTGTTGAGGCTTTTGAGTCAATATTGTTGTTTTGGAGATAAAGATTTTTGAATCTTTTGTTTACTCTCTCTCTCTCTCTCTCTCTCTCTCTCTCTCTCTCCATATATATACATCCAAGCCTGAAGCACTTTGGGCCGGAGTATACCCGTAACCCGTTGTTTTGGTGAAGCACTAGCTGGCTTTTTTATTTTTATTTTTATGGTTGGATCATTTGTTAATTATTCTAAGTCTTCATTTGACTTTTGAGAAATCAAAAGCAAATGTGCTTCAGGATTCTTCATCTTAGTTGTGAGATGTCTAAATAAAAGCCTTTCTGAGGGCCAATGAATATGGCATTTTATGGGGGTGACACTGCATAAATTTCCTGAGGGTTGTTTCTCTTTTCTCTGATAAATCTCTTTGGAAGATAAAATGAATGTTGAAATTTGTCCCGCATCGGTTAATTATCCCCTCGAAAACTAGTAGATGAGCCTTGGCGGCCTCTTTCCCTCATTGCCAATTGGTTTTTTAGTTGGATGCTTTAACAATAAACGTTGGGTTTGTGCGGAACGTCTTGTAATCCCAGATGATCTCGTTTTCTTCAATTTTCCTCGCTTTTTGGAATTCAGTCATAGCAGAACTTATTAGATGTTGTCAAGTCAACCATCATTAAGTTGTGATCGTATTTTTCTATGCAACAAATGGTTAGTGAAAGGGAACTACCGCCTACAAGCAGGAAGAAATAGTTGGGTGAAACGTTCCCTAATGTGAATGATGCATTAGTCCATTTTCTGGTCTTACTGTAAACTTAACACTGTGGACTCGGTTTAGTTTGAATGCTTAGGGAAGTATAGCATTTTCCACCATTTTAGATGCCATGTATGCCGTTTTCTCCATTTCAGATCATCACATATAAATCTCTCTCTCTCTCTCTCTCTCTCTCTCTCTCTCTCTCTCTCAAAGGTACATTTGACAAACGCCTGCTCATGCTGTGGTCATTGGAAAACAAAGCAGCTTGACGGGTGGCATTTCTGTGTGTAAACGTGCGGTATGAAAGAACTGATGAATCTTGCAGTTTATCTATAGAGATTACGAAATTGGACATATTTCTCATATTTCCCCGTCTTCAATAGCAGGTTTTCCAGTTGCTTTGTTTTTTTTCTCGGTGAAGCTTGTTAGAATTGTTGGTGGGCTTCTTCCGGAGTTCGATAAAAGTTGGAAAAGTACAATATTACGAAGCAGCATCTGTTCCCGCGGTGAAGTTTTACTTTCTCTATTCTTAAGGATTGGTGTGTCTTAGGTTTTAATCCATCTGTGACGCCCTTAGGTTTCTTGGTCATTGCCTTAGTTTGAGGGTGGGTTATAATATTTTCCATTTATCTTCTTTAAGTTAAAAGGACTTGGTAAGTATTATGATTGTTTGGAATAGCACAGGGATTTTATAAAATTTTCTGGGGAACTTGCCATGCAATGGAATAAGTGATTGCGAGTATTGTAACTTTGGCCTCGTTTTTTGCTTTTATTTTCGAGTATTTTTGACGATGGAACAGATTTTCCCCGGTTGTAATAAGGTATTGGACACATTGTGTTGGCATATTTGTGGGCTTTTTTAGATTCACATCGAGGATTGGAATTATTTATCTTTCAGATCTCGCCGAGACTATTTAATAAGGCAAAACTTTTTTTTTTTTTTTTATAGCTGTATACCGATTAATACGGTTTCAGATTTTGCATATCTTGGAAAAAATTATTGTCACCCTGGATTATATTTAGTTATATCAGCATAAATGTGTAGCTATTATGTGTTAAATTCTTGACGAGTTTTTTGGAAATAAATAATTTTATGATACTGTAATTAAGATGAACCTGAAAAAAAAAACCCCACAAATAAACCTTTGTGGTGTAAATGTTTGTGAGATGTCACTTCTTGCGTTTTTAATCATGAGGCGGTCAAAACAGTCATTATTTGGATAAAAATTTGAGCTATCCAATTCAAAATGAACGGTCGAATCGGTTGCATTATTTGTGAACTGAGAAGAATTTGGGATTCATGGCCATGTCATTGACAACCATTTTTAACCATTATATTCAGCGTTTGCATAACAGCCTTCTAATTGTCACAAATCAGAAAAGCATTCTCAATAACCACGAGATATGGGAAAGGAAGTGGATTCTTTCAGCAGTGTCATCTTAGAGCATCTCCATTGTCTCTTTTAGAGCCAATTTTAGGGTTAATTTTTAACATATAGACAGATAATTACGCCATCTTGATTTTTCATGTGTACTTTTATACGGGGGAGTATCTTCTACAAATACACTCTCTTGGTTTTAGAGACGTCTTTAACTGTCCACGAGTCCTTGTAGAGAGAAATTGAGAAATAGTTGAGTCCCATTTTGTTAAAATTTTTATTTTTTAAGTATTTATTTTTCGTTTTATCAGATAAATTATTCTATCATAATACATCATCTTTAATTAAAAAAATAAATGGAGTACTTATTTTCCTTAACGAAACAGGATTAGAGTCAGGCTTCTATGTACATATGTCAATTTGTTCTATTCCTTTTATTTATTTATTTATATTTATTTTACCTTAATTAATAATCAGAAAACACCTTAAAGTGTCAATTGGAGCATTTTGTAAGTGTCAAATGGAGATGCTCTTATTGAAAGCCATGGAGTAACTAACTACGTAGTACTAGTAATTAATTGCCAAATTATCAAAATTTTATGGGTTGCGCAATATTTTTTTTTATCAAAAATAAACTCGATTTATATATAAAAACAAAATACAAAGGACCGGAATTCTATCTGTCCGAAAAAACAGAACAACAACAAACAAATAAAACAAAATACAATAAACAAGCAAAACGAAAAAAAAAGAAAAGAAAAGAAAAGTCGCATGGAGTCAAGAAGCGGAGTCATGACAAGGGTGAACCCCACAAGAGGTACGAGGGTGTATTTTTGTGTGTGGTGGTTAAAGAATTATTGAGTCTGTGAAGCCGGATTATCCAAACGTTTAACAGAAATGAAATCTAAGCCGTTCATTACCAAACATGAACGATCCGGATGGAGAGGGGGGACCATCCCCGGGTTCCGTCCGTTTATCAACGTCCCCAGTTACTCCCTCCGTCCGTTTATCAACGTCCCCAGTTATCTCCTACCTCTATATCCACGTCAAATTTCCAACTGTTTTAACGTTGATGGTTCAGTCAGACCGGTCTTCACGCTTCACAGGACGGGAGTCACTTTCCTCTCAATCGTTTCTTCCCAATTTCAGATTTCAGACACCTCTCTCTCTCTCTCTCTCTCTCTCTCTCTCTCTCTCTCTCTCTCTCTCCTTCGTCTTAGTTCAATTTGCTATGTAGCATTGTTTTACCTCAAGTTCGGATCTTGAACTAGCAGCTTCAAGCAATTTCTCGTGAGATCAGCATTTTTATTTTGGCGATTTCAGCTCAGTTGCTTCCGATGCAGCTGAACTGCTTCTTCACTCCAACCATTACATCAATCGCGTAAGTTTAGGTCTTTAATTTCAATTTCTTTCTATTCTTTCAATTTTTGCTTAGTAATTGGGAACTTAATTTACGAAGGAATCACGGAGCTTTAATTTTCTAGATATGAATGCTCAGTTGCTGGAAAACTGTATTTGCTCAATACCTAATGTTGAACTTTAGCTTGTTGGGAAAGACTACAATATACATCCATTATTTGGATGCGTATAATATGCACTCCAAAAAATGTTATGAATTATGGAGAAAATGTTACGAATCGTATTGCTAAAAAGTTACTAATCGTATAAATGTTACGAGATACACCAAAATGTTATGAATCATAATGAAAATGTTACGAATCGTGCTGAAAGGTTATGAATTTTAGAACAAAAGTTATGAAACACATTAAAATGTTATGAATAAACCATAAAATAGGTGTATATGGTACACCATTTCAAGGGGTGTATATTGTAGATTTTCCCTAGCTTGTTTGATCGATGAGAGTACATGAGGAAAAATAAAAAATAAAAAGAAAATCAAGTTTTCCTCCTTGAGGCATAGTGTTCAAATCCCACTAAGACCAAACATTCCAAACCCTGGGGTCCGGTCGTTAACTTGAGACCCCAAAATTAGTCGAACTACGCGCAAACTGGCCCCGACATCGGGTTGTAAAAAAAATAATAATAATCAAAAAGTGAGGGTTTTTTTTTCTTGTTTCTTTCCCTCGGCTATCTTGGCAGCCAAGCAGATCAGAAAGTGGAAAAAAAAAAAACGATGATTTCTTGCTGTGGCGGAACTATGGGGCTGGGCCCATCCAAGTTTGACATATGTGACTAATGTTATGCATCATAATTAATACTCTCTCCGTCCCATTTTGTTTTGCTTGGTATTTTATTCGGGTGTCCCAAATTGTTTGCACTCCTTGAAAGGTAATGCATCATAATTAGTACTCTCTCCGTCCCATTTTGTTTTGCTTGGTATTTTATTCGGGTGTCCCAAATTGTTTGCACTCCTTGAAAGGTAAAGAACAAAGTGTGTAATTTTCCACAAACTAGCTCTCATAAACGATTAAACGGAACTTTAAACGTAGAGAATAAAATGTAATGTTGGAAATTTCATTTAACTTTAGAGGGAGGGATGCATTAATTGCATGTCACCTTACAAAGTTGAGTGCACCACACATAGCAAAAAATTATGGGACAGAGGGAGTATATTAGCTTCTTATAATTTGAATAATTTTGGCTTGATCTAGTACAAAATTCAAGTTATTTTACACTGTCATTTAAAATATTCTCAGTATCTTTCATAGATAAAAGCAAGTACACAAGTGTTTTTAGTTTTCTGAAGAACAAATAATGTTATAGTTATTGCTACATTAAGGTGTTTTACTTTTCTAAAGAACCAAATAATTTTATATTTGTTGCTATTTTGAGACAGAGTAATTTCAAGTGTACAATATATTATATTGAAACGTTAAATCTCTATAGTATGACAAGTATATTTTCGGATGAGAGTATATTTTCATACTTTCGTATGAAAATATGACTTTTTAAGTCGGGGCCACTCAGACCAAAATCCTAGCTCCTCTGGTGCTTTGTTGTTTATTTTAAGAACCTAACTTTAAGAGCGAGCCATAGAGGTATGTCATTGGGGATAAACGTTGTAGTTCAATGGCTGATTTTGGCCAGTGCATTCTTGGTCAATCCCAAATGTTACATTTTGTGTTTGGTTGATGAGAAAGCAAGAAGAAATAGGGAGAAAATAAGTGTTTAGCTATTATCAAGAAATACAAATTTTCATGTTTCTTCCCGAGCTTTCTTGGGAACCAAACAGAACAAGTGGATAAAATGATGCTTTCTTCTTTGCTGTAGAAACAGAACTTTGGGAAACACGTAAATGCATAAGATTTATAATTCAGTATGTTGTTCGATGACTGGTTTTGGCCAAAGCATTAATGTACAGAGAGTAAAGAATGACCTTTTTTTGTTCTATAGTTGATGTTAATAATGGAGGAAGGCAGTAACAGAGGGGATTTGCTAGGCAATATAGCAAGGCTACCGGCATTACGGACAAATAGCAGCTTCAAGTCCACTTTGTCCGGAAGATCGACTCCTAGGGGATCTCCTTCGGCTTCTTTTAGGAGATTGAACTCTAGCCGGACTCCTCGAAGAGAGGGAAGAAGTAGTGGGACTCATCAGTGGTTCCGGGGTAACCGGTTACTGTTTTGGTTGTTGTTAATCACTCTTTGGGCTTATGCTGTATTTTATGTGCAGTCCCAGTGGGCTCATGGGCTTAAAAAGGAAACTTTTCTTGGCTATGGAAGCAAAACAAATGATGGAAAATCTGATTATAAAGAGAATGATAGACGGGACTTGACTTCACATAAAAATTCTTCAGCAGTTATTAGTAGAAATGATACAATTGATACAAGCCAGTCCACTTTGAAGGACATAGATGTGGTTTTCCCACAAAAGAGAAATGTGGTTCCATCTCGTCAAACTCTAAAGAGGAAGAAGAGTAAGAGATCAGAACGTGGCTCACGTAATAAGATAAGTGATAAAAAGAAAGCAGCAGTGGAGGTTGAAGCCACTGAGATTGGGCAGGAACCTGATATCCCTAAGCGCAACACTTCATACGGATTAATTGTTGGTCCATTTGGTTTGACAGAGGATAGGATTTTGGAGTGGAGTCCTGAGATGAGATCAGGAACCTGTGACAGGAAGGGGGAGTTTGCACGACTTGTTTGGTCCAGGAAATTTGTGTTGATATTCCATGAGCTTTCAATGACTGGAGCTCCACTTTCAATGATGGAGTTGGCAACAGAGCTTTTGAGCTGTGGAGCCACGGTCTCTGTCGTTGTTCTCAGCAAAAAAGGTGGATTGATGTCAGAGCTTGTGAGGAGAAAGATCAAAGTGGTTGAGGACAAAGCGAGTGTTAGTTTCAAAACTGCCATGAAGTCAGATCTTGTCATTGCAGGATCAGCAGTCTGTGCATCATGGATTGGTGAGAGTATTTTCCATCAATTTACTAATAGATTTCATTACGGTTAAGGGCAGTTTGTTGTGCTTCAGTGTCAACTAATTTATGACTGATAAGCTACATTCGCTCAAGAAAACGCATGATAAAGACATTATGGAATGTGAATACATTTCATAGGTCACATGACTCACATGTGATCTCAATCTGGGTATATTTTAACAAAGTATTCATATGACAATGAAGCATTTTGTGGGTAATTAATTCATCTCGGGTACAAAAACTATCCAGTATACAAGGCGCTTAAATGTAACTAGAAACTACGCGCCTCTTGCATTTTGCTGCCTTAAGGCAGAACAAGAAAAATGCTTGAGTAATATCCCCTGGTATGGAAGCTGTAAGCAAGAAAGAAAACTTGAATGATACATCCATGCTTATCAAATGTGTGCGTGTGCGGTACGCAGAATGAAGGTTCAGTTTTTATTGTTCTTTATTGGAGGGACAGTCTGCTGCTTTTCACTTAACTTAGATGAATTTTTTGTTTCTTTTCATTGATTTTTACAACCCAAACCGAGCCTTAAGTCCCAATCAATCAGAGCCGGCTATCTTTTGTCTGATTGTTGTTTGAAGAAAATGGATTTTGTTATTTCATTTTCTTGATTTGTGTTATGATCTGTACGTTATGATCATTTTCATGGTTCCAGAGCAATACATGGCACATTTCCCAGCTGGTTCAAGTCATATTGCTTGGTGGATCATGGAGAACAGACGGGAATACTTTGACCGGTCAAAACTTGTTCTCAACCGAGTGAAAATGTTGATATTTCTATCGGAATCACAGTCTATACAGTGGCTAGCCTGGTGCGCAGAAGAAAATATCAAGCTGCATTCTCAGCATTCTTGGGTTCCCCTTTCCGTCAATGATGAGCTGGCTTTTGTAGCAGGCATTGCTTGTTCGCTAAATACACCATCGGCAGGCCCGGAAAAGATGCTGGAGAAAAGAAAGTTGTTGAGAAATGCAGTCAGAGAAGAGATGGGATTGAAAGATAATGATATGCTTGTGATGTCTCTGAGTAGCATAAATGCTGGAAAAGGCCAGCTCTTGCTTCTTGAATCAGCTCAAATGGTGGTTGAAAAAGAACTTTCTCAGTATGGTTCTTGCTCACGTTTTTGCAGTAGAAAAAGAACATTAAACCTGCTGTTTTTAGAATTGATGCAATGGATAAATTTTTGGTACCCCATAATCGCAATCTGAGTTGAGACCCGGGTGTTGTGATCTTTGACAGGGAAGCCAACATAAAAACAGTGGTATCCGAGAGTGAAGGAATGCGGGATCAGATTCTCAAAGTTCTTATTGGTTCGGTTGGGTCTAAGAGCAATAAGATACCTTATGTCAAAACAATGCTTAACTTTGTATCTCAGCATTCGAACCTATCGAAGTCGGTGCTGTGGACTCCAGCAACTACACGCGTTGCCTCACTTTACTCTGCGGCAGATGCGTATGTCATAAATTCCCAGGTAATTCTCCTTTTTAGGTTTGACATGTTAAAATGCTATTCAAATTCACTAGGGTATGGACAAATGAAAGACAAGATTCTAGTTTATGCTTACGCCTAGTTTTCCATTAATATCTGCCATTTTTAGAGTCTGTGGGATTTATAAAATTTGGTTATTATGCAAATAATCACTGACATCTCTCTTAAATCTTCATACATGTAATAGTCAGCTCAAATCTTATTTTTTTTGAACTGAGCTCAAATCTTATTGGAATAGTAGCAATTTGATAACATCTTGCAGTGGTTTTTTTTTTCCCTTTTCTTTTTTGCCGTTTTGTTCATGTTATCCTCCATGTTTCACCAATTCAAGGTTTTTGAAGAAACTGATGTATAATTAAAACTCACATTCAGCACTAAGTAAGATACACTCCATATGTTCATCATTAGGTTCATTTCTACCGTCTCTTGGTAAAGACCCTAAAGAAAGAAACAGAAAAAAAAGAAGGCAATGGGGATATTTTCCATCACGGCTGCAGGTGATGGTAGTTTTTATCCACCTAAGGTTTCTGGTGAATCTTTTTCCATGTTAGTGCCTGGGAATAATTCAATATGCCTAGGTATTAACATACCGCTGCATCATTTTCTTTTTGTGTGAGGTCACTTTGCACCCATACACTTAAGACTGAGTGTCACTTTGCTCCGTACACTTTCAATTCACTTGTCAAGCCCTCGTACTTACTTTCAGTCATGTATCAATCCACCCTTCTTGTTAGATTCTTTTAGTCTCCGTTAGGGGAAAATATCTATTTAATGGTACTAGGTTCAAATAATTTTCTATCATGGAAACTTGAAATTAATATCGAACTCAGTCAATCCGAGATTTGAAGACAAACTTGTACTCCCTCTTCTTCCAGGCTGTTCACCTCATTTTGTCAAGTGTAATATTTTTCTCTCCACAAGTTTAGAAATATGTTTTAAAGTGACCATGTGCCTTTTACTTTTTTGCTACAAAAGGTGTTTGTATTTTTTTGGTCAGAGAAACGGTTAAATTTGTATTTTTTGTAAAAAAAGACCATAAAACTCAGCATACCAATAGGTTATGGCTTTGAGTTTGTGGACAGAGTCGCTTTATACATTTAATGCCACATGTTAGGTATGGGTGCTCATTAATAAGAACTAACTGGACGTGCTTTTTTACCGGTATTGTGCAAAAAATGTCAATACTTATTTGTATAATAAGAATGTTACTTCTTAAGTATGACTATTTTCCGATGGGAGGCATTTGCATGAGGAACTAAAGCCAAACAGCCTAGGAAAACTATGATCGTATAACTTTTCTGTGCAAAAAATGTGTCCATACTCTTTTATTTCCGTGGATATATTGAAAGATCCTTTTAAGATAGTAACATTATTTTAACCCAGTATCACTGAATTGATAGATTGACCTAATGGAATCTAACGGCAAGGGGGACATTGATACTTGATTGAAAGTGTGAGGAATTGATGGCGTAGGGGACAAAGTAATATACTAAGTGTAAACTGCCGGGGTGCAAAGTGTACTTTACCCTTTCCTTCTTGCTCAATGTCTGGTTTGTCTACCTTTATATCTATCCTTTTCCTACTTTTATGTTTCACAATGTCCAGTCTTCAACCACACTTTGCCATCTTTTTCTTTGTAAATTTATTTCTTGTTGTAAAGATCACTTTGTGACCAGATTAACAGTTAAATTCTGTGAGATATGTAATACTCACAAGTCACAACAAAACGAGTGCTTAGCACAATATGCCTATTCTGACTTTTGATATTATGACTTACCTGCTCTTAGGATGCTTTGTCACATTTTGCCTTTATTAATTGGGTAGTGCTTAACTCAAGCAGTGATGCTCCTATAAGTTTTTACGGTCTACTTCCCAATGAATCAAAAGAGGAAAACTCATAGTTTTCAAATGAGGCTATTTGACTGTGCTTTTGGATTTCCAATGGAATTCAGAGGGTCAAATTTATTTGCTAGACTAGAGTCATTCAGGAAAAGAATTCGTCAGAATCATGCTAGAACTACATCAAGCTTTGTAAATTGCAGTATGAACTCACTGTAAATGTTGTATCAAGCACAGTTGAGGAGACCATTTTATGATTGTTTCCGTCTCTGTTGCTACGAAAGTTATGTGGTGCGTCTTTGAACAAGTAAATGTAATTGATACATGAAAACATTTGTTTATTTTCTCCTAGCAAATGAACATTATTTTATTCTGTTCACTCCTACTTCCGTCCAAGTAGTGCTCCATACATATTCATGCAACAACTCTACTAATAGTAGACTGAACAGGGGCTTGGAGAAACATTTGGGAGAGTGACGATTGAAGCAATGGCATTTGGCTTACCGGTATAGCAACCAACTCAATCTGCCCTATTTATCTCACCCTCTTTCCTAGTTCAATGTTCCCTATTTATCTCTGATCATCTTCTTTGTCTTCAAAATCACTTTGAGTTCATGGAACTGAAAGTATACATCCCATTTCAGTTATGAAGGTTCAACAATTACAGTGGATATCTTTCATGTACTTAAAACGCTGCATACCATGATACCAATAGACCAAAGCACTTTGCTTTGTATTCATCATCAACCAATTATGATCCTCCGTTGATTATTCCGGCATTGAGGAATTGCTATGATTCTTCCTGAATAGCCTGACAAATGCATTTGCCCCAAGTCATGCTAGATTCAAAAGCATATTGGGTATTGCTGCATGCCTAAAGCATTATGGACGTGAGCTGAACAACTAGGAGTAGGAATAGTGATACTAACTGATAAGCCATTCCTTTTGGCTCTAGATGTTGCACAGATTTCAAAGAAAAAGACACGAGGACGTTCAGTTTCTTTCCAAATTTGTGGCGCAGGTCTTAGGAACAGATGCTGGCGGCACAAAAGATATTGTTGAGCATAACAAAACGGGTCTCCTCCACCCTATGGGGCACCCAGGAGCTCAAGTTCTTTCCGAGAATCTTCAATTTTTGCTTAAAAACCCTTTAGCACGGCGGGAGATGGGGACAAGGGGAAGAGAAAAGGTGGAGATGACGTACCTGAAGCGGCACATGTACAAGAGATTTGCAGAGGTTCTATTCAAATGCATGAGAATCGAGTAACACTGACTACCATAGAAATGTTTCGTTCTTTTTTTGTTGGATGGGAGTTTTTGAGGCTGCCGCAAGTATTTAGAATTGTGGCCCTCTGTCCCAATCGATTGATTGAATGCAGATCGAGTTATATTTTACGGTTTATACCTCCTGAAATTGGTTTGGTTTGCGTATAATCTGTACATCTTTCCTCTGAATTTGAAGCTTAGAACCAAAAAAACAATTCGCGGTCATGCTTTTCACTTCCTTTGGTCCCAGTTGCATACTCCACGTGAGAGAAACATGAAAACAATACATGAAAGTCTCCATGAAACGAAAATAAACGGTTCATTATGTTTCTTGGACATTTTAATGTAAAGTTTTCATGGATCATACCATTTTCGAAAAATAAAAGTTTATTTTTGAGTGTGGGAGGACCCCAACAGGCCTCCACGCTTGTCAACTGTTTAAGGAATCAGCTTACGAAATCACTTAACCGTTAACTAATTAACTAACTCATAGTTAAGGCATAGTTTAGTTGCGAACACTAGATCATATTTGGATGGGTAACAGAAAATATTACTAGTAAGAGATTAAATCCTTCCTGCCGGCAGTAGAAACGGTGGATTTTTCATTGGCGCCCATTGTGGACCCCACCATGCGTTATATTGTTATAATCCGAGCTATTTATCTTGTAGGGCCTGAAGTGTAGTATATTCACATAAAAAATCAACTTGACTGGATATCGATACAACTATCAAAAGTTGAATTTTAGTTTATAAAATAGCCATTCTGATCCTGTCAAGTTAAACTGTCAATGACCATCCGTTTTATAAACCAAAATTTAAATTTTGATACACCTATTAATGTCCGGTGAAGCTAATTTTTTGAATGAGAATAGTATTTTGCGGGCCCGACAAAATAATCGCATTTAGATTAGCAATTAATGCACTGTGGGGCCCAAAATAAAGGTGATGAAAAATCCATAGTTACCGTTCCGCCGCCCAGCGAAAGGGATTTAATCATGATATGTATTCTTTGCTTGACTTCAATCTTCGTATTTTATTCAAGAAATTTCATCTAAAGATTTAAATATGTTCTTTTTACTATTGATCAAGTAAACACAAAAACAAGAATATATCTCCTAAAATATACCCGACGTGATTAATTATGCAAGTTCTGCAATTGTGAATAAATTATGTTTTAAGTCAAAACAATATTTTCCAATGTGAGATGATCCAAGTGGGTACTATAAACTACTACTAGTTTCTAGCTTGAAGATCAACGGGCCGGTCCATTAAATTTTTTGCCAGTCTAATACCATATCGGCCGATTCTCAACACGTATCGCTCTCTATTCAATTTTTTGCCAGTCTTAAGGAACTACGGCCGATACTAGACCGCTACGTCCTCTTCAAGTGCTCCGGCGCCAAAAACGATTTGAAAGAATTTCGACGGAGACACCCAATTTCTGTTATGCATCATTTGATACTCCCGTTACCCTTACCGATACGTGGTCCACTACCCCTATTTAAAACTTTGGTTGACCCCCTCTCTTTATCTTCCTTATATAAGAGACTATTTTTTTTTGAGCTATGGAGGATGTGGGCTTGAGAGGGATTAATGTCCCATGGAATGGAGGGAAGAAGTTGTAATAACCGATTCCTCCTTTGGTTGTTGTTACTCACTCTCTGGACTTACGCTGCATTCTATGTCCAGTACTTATACCCCCGGTCCGTTCGCAAGGACGACAACGAAGCTTTTCTTGACTATGCAAGAATTGGCAAGCCAGATGATCATGGAAACAACTCTGAATCCGAAGAGAACAATGAAAATTCTCTTCGGATTGCTAAAAGGGGAAGAAATAGTGCTACTTATGGATTGATTCTGGGTCCGTTTGGTTCCACAGAGGACAGGATTTTGGACAAGAGATCGACGGGAAGTTGCGACAAGAGGGGGTGGTTTGCGAGAATTGTTTGGTCGAGGAAGTTTGTGTTGGTATTCCATGAGCTTACCATGACCGGAGCTCCGCTTTCGATGATGGAGTTGGCGACCGAGCTTTTGAGTTGTGAGGCCATTGTTTCTGTAGTTGTCCTCAGCAAAAAGGGTGGGTTGATGCGGGAGCTTGTGAGGAGAAAGATCAAAGTTGTCGAAGATAACGCAATTGTCAGCTTCAAAACTGCCGCGAAGGCCGATCTTGTCATTGCTGGATCAGCGGTCTGCTCTTCTTGGATTGGTGAGTGCATTTTTTGTGTTTCCCTCATTTTTAACATGTTAAGGACCGTTAGCGTGTAGGTTTGAATCGTGTTAACAATGCCCTTTCATCCTGTCCTCTAGTTCCCGCATGTTCGCCTTAGGACTGAGTCCTGCTAACGATGCCCTTGGTCATGTCCTCCAATTCCCATCTAGTGCCTGCTTGCCCTGGCTGGGGTGGTACTTTCGATGGTTCTTTGCTTCCTTCCAGATATACCGAGGGTCTGGAGTCTCTATGATCATTCCCAAGGAAGGGTTTGCGCTATGCATGGTCGCTTTTCCCTCCGCTCTTTCTAGTTAACGAAAAACATGATTGGAAATTAGTTTTCCTCTATAGCTATAGGAGTCTTCCGTCGTTGTAGACTACTTGTTGGTTTATTTCATCTCCGTTTGAGGCTACTCCTTGAATAATTGTGCACTGAACTTCACCGAATCATAGCGTTCGCTACTGTATCACTTTGAATGTAATTCTCCTACATCCAAAAAGAACAAACTCATAAACTTGAATATTGACCATTGTCATGGTTTCAGAACAATATACCGCCCACTTCCCGGGTGCCTCGAGCCAAAATATTGCATGGTGGATAATGGAGAGCCGAAGGGAATACTTTGAAGCGGCCAAACATGTTCTAAACAGGGTGAGAATGCTGATATTTCTCACTCAATCACAGTCCCAACAGTGGCTAACTTGGTGCGCAGAAGAAAACGTCGACCTCAAACCTACTAATGTCTCAGTGGTTCCCCTTTCTGTAAACGACGAGCTGGCTTTTGTAGCGGGGATTCCCTGTTCGTTAAACACTCCGTCTTCAGGCCCTGAAACTATGCTTGAGAAGAGGAAGGTGCTGAGAAATGTAGTTAGGGAAGAGATGGGTTTGAAAGATAGTGATGTGGTTATAATGTCTTTGAGTAGCATCAATGGTGGAAAAGGCCAACTTTTGCTTCTTGAAGCTGCTCAAATGGTGGTTGAAAAAGAACTTTCTGGGTATGATTCTGGCTCGTTGCTTTGTAAAATAGCGGCGTTACTTCACCCGTTTGCAGCTATCTTGGCACAATTGTGGTTTTTCTTTTTCGTTTTTTACTTAAAATATGAGAAGAGAGAGGATGAAACAGTAACAGTTGGGTTGCATAAGAGCATGTACACCAGTTTTGAGGAAAAAAGGCTATGAACAGTACATTTTTTACTTTTGCCTACCATATTTTCCTCTGAACACTATAGCAACCTCTCTACTTTTTTCTTTATTCCCATTAAACAAGATAAAATATTCAAAAACCCATAAATCTCCTGCAACATCCACCTCCACTCCGGCGACCTCCACCTCCACTCCACCGCCAACCCTTCCTACCCCGCTCTCCTCAAAACCGCAGAAATCTACGGCGATGTCTGCCTCTTCTTCGCCCTCGCCATCTCCCCCCTTTCCACCACCTCCCCCGTCGCCGACCTCCTCATCGGCGCCGTCCTCGACCTCCTCCTCGTCAGCCTCGCCAAGCACCTCGTCCACCGCCTCCCACCCCGTCTACAACAAAGATCTCCTTCACCATAAAACACTGGTCCTTCCCCAGCAGTTGGTTGTGTTCCAAGGCGTGATTGAGTGGGGTGAGGAGGAAGAAGAGAAGGATTTTGCAGTGGGAAGTGGTGGTGACGATTTGGGGGAAGTGGGATGGGAGAGAGAGGAGGAGTGAGAAACAATAATTGTTTAGTGTATACCTCTGCTACAGGTTTGGCTACCCGGTACGATGAAGGGCCTTTTGCAATATTTTTGTGGAAATTTTGACTACGACAAGGGTATTAACATGCCGTGTGATCTTGCTTTCACTCTTAACCACGACTTGTGTAATTCGGATATGACAAGTGTATCCCGAAAATTTAGTAAATAAACTCGATCTTCACACACATACCCGTTAGGCTACACGTTACCTAGTCCATGTAACATAAATTGCAAGAAGTGTTTATGATCCTTTCTGATCTTCGACAGCAAAGCCAACGTAAGAACAGAGGTACTATCTCAGAGTGAACGAGTACTGCGAGAACAAACACTCAAAGTCCTTATCGGCTCGGTCGGGTCTAAGAGCAATGAGTTGCCTTACGTAAAAGCCATGCTCAGCTTTATATATCAGCATCCAAACCTATCAAATTCAGTGCTGTGGACTCCGGCAACTACCCGTGTTGCCTCGCTTTACTCTGCCGCGGATGTGTATGTCACCAATTCCCAGGTACTGTTTTCTTTCCAGCTCTAAATCTCAAACACGGTTTTGAATCAAGTAAAACATTCCTCTTCAGCCACATTCTAAGACTTGACGATCATGGTAAAAGTTGTTGCGCGCAATTCCCGAGCCGGATTCGATAATAAAAACATGTTTGATTTCTTAAAGTTTTCATTGAGAACAGTAATCGTATCGAAAATTATGTTGATCAGATATTGATACATATTTAGCTTACAAAACATTCACTCAACAACCCTACTAATAGAAGACTGAACAGGGGATTGGAGAAACATTTGGGAGAGTGACGATTGAAGCAATGGCATTCGGTTTACCGGTATGGTTACGGCTGACTCAAAATTTTTTTCTCCTCTTTTTTTTTTTTTTTTGATCCGTTTTTCTTCTCTTGGTTCATCTTAATTGCTACATTTCTTTTATTATTAATTGCTACTGCAGGTTATTTTTATTTATCATTTATGTTTTAAATAAATGATAAATAATTTGTAAAACCAACCTTAGAGCAAGTCTAATGGGGGAATGGATAATTATTTTAGTATGAAAAAGTGGTTAAAAGTTAGTTGGATAGATAATAGGACTCCTCCGTCCCCAATGGTGGGATGAAAAATGAGGGGATGAATAGTTATTTTGGTATGAAAAAGTGACTAAAAGTTAATTCTTCAAATTAATGCAACTACTACTTCGTTAAAAATTTATTTTGTTAATCATTTTGTTAAAGAGAAAAATTAATTATTTTGTTAAAGAGAAAAACAAATAAATAATTACAACTACAAAAAAAAAAAAAAGTAATTAAAGAGACAAATTTACCTTGGGTGCGTAGATTCAACCCAACACCTCTCTCTCTCTCTCTCTAACACACACTCACCTCTCAATCTCACCCCCAAACATTAAACCCCCTCTTTCCGTCGACTCTCCGGCGAGTCTGTTGCTAGCATGTTCAAGCTTCAAGTTTCAAGCCGGCAGATTCGAGATTTCTAGATTCAGGCGAAATACAAGCTTTTTCGGTGACTCAGGTATACTCTGGCCGTCCATTTTTCTAGTAAATTAGTTGCTTTGCTGAGTTGTCTAGGGGTGGAAAGATGCGTCTAGGGATGAATATCCATCCCCATATACATCAAAGCTATTTTCCATCACCTTTTCCATCCCCCATTGGAGACCAGATTTGACATTTGGGGCTGAAAAATAGCTATAACAATCCCCTATTGGACTTGCTCTTAAACAGACAGTCATAGCTTTTATTTATCAACCTTAAGGTTGGAACCCTCAGAGATACCTAAAAGGGTTGGTCGTGTATGGTTACTATGGTATGTGGCAATGCCTAAGTTGTGCATAAAATTATTGGGTAAATGTCGTGGGCACGAATAATTTGTGAGTATCATAATGTTGGAAGTCATAGATTTTTTTTTTTTTTTTATCCTCAAATTTGTGGTGCAGGTCTTAGGAACGGATGCTGGGGGCACAAAAGATATAGTTGAACATAACAAAACGGGTCTACTCCACCCTTTGGGGCGCCTAGGAGCTCAAGTTCTCTTTGCAAATCTTCAATTTATTTTTAAAAACCCTTTAGCACGGCAGGAAATGGGGATGAAAGGACGAGAAAAGGTAGAGAAGATGTACCTGAAACAGCATATGTACAAAGAATTCGCAAGGGTTCTATCTAGATGCATGGACAAAATCTAAGTAGTTATATTAACTCCTCTGAAGAATGGATACCATAGAATATGATACGATACAATATTACAGATACAGCGATACAAGAAAATCTAAAATATTACAGATTCATGGGTTGATCGAGTTTTTAGAGCTTCCATTTTCTCTTGTTTGTGCTATTCAATGTGCACTTAGTATATGAGATATGATAATTTGCGTTTTAATATGGAAGGACACAAACTAGAACATCAATATCAATTTGAAAATTGTGTTGTAGTGTGCTGTGTAGTGCGGTATTGCAGCTGTTCAAAAAGTTTTCAATGGTCCAAATTAAAAAAAAATTCTTCCCGAATCTTTTCCCTGGAAGAGTTTATTTTTAATCGATATGCAGCGTTGATTGAGGAGATCGACAGTTGCACAACACCCCCGATCCAAAATAGTTAGAAAATGGTCTCCTATTCTCGGACCTAGGGAGAATTGTCT
This sequence comes from Rhododendron kiyosumense, assembly GCA_019656275.1. NCBI lineage: Eukaryota > Viridiplantae > Streptophyta > Magnoliopsida > Ericales > Ericaceae > Rhododendron > Rhododendron kiyosumense. The sequence goes on from BPLS01000619.1 coordinate 330,240, forward strand.
ATCATTACATTGCTCCATCTAAGAAAACAAAACAGGAGTAGGAACGCATTTTTTCCCGAGAGAAAACTTATTATTCACGGAGCTCCGTGAATAAGTTAAAAATGGAACCTGCGCGATCTTATCCATCCATCTCGACAATCAATGGTCTAGATTTTAAACAAACTTGTTCGGAAAGAGTTAATCTAGACCGTCCAAAACATTCATGAACGCGCGCGATTCACCTCCTTAAAAATTATTCCCCTCTAAAGTATTTTACACAATTTCTTAGATGCAAAGAATATGCTGTGGTCTTTGTGGAATTGGAAGGCACTGGTGAAATTAACACAGTATCAGAGGGATCGATGACAACAAAGATTAATTCGATCAGGCCTAGGTCAACTAGTTAATGAAAACCTCAGCTTAGGAAACCACGTTTAGCTGTTACTAATTACTAATTAAGTACTAATTAGTAGTTAATTAGAGGCGCAGCTAGGAAGTTGCGTCACAGCTGCCTAGTAAAAAATATTTAGTGATGTCAGCCAAAGATTTAGATATTTTTGCTAAAACAAGCCAAAAATTTGAGTTCAACTTCAGCTCAAACTTTAACGAGCCGAACTCTTAATAAGTCGAAATTAGTCATTTACTAAATAAGCTTTTTTAATGGAATCAAGCCTCCATTAACGAGCCGAGCTTTTGTCGAAACTTAGCTCGTTTGGTAAAACATGATTCTCCAATCGGAGATGATCCATGTGGCTTAACCGGTTGTGAGTTTCAGAATAATCATTGGGCCCAACCCAAATCATCCTTGAGATACCGTACCATTAAATTTTTGGCTTCCCAACATAAATAAAAATATAAAAGAATTGGAGATCTGTAAAATTAATTTATAAGATTATACTAATTAATTGAGTGGCAAATAAAACAACCGTAATTTCTTGCTGACCCTGAAAGTACGGTGATAGAAACAAATCAGTTTTTTTCCCCCCTCGATTGGTGTTTAGCCTACTCCTAAGGTGATGGAGAATGGATACCACTAAGCGGCATACAGGTGGGACAAGCCCACCTTCTATATGAAAGAAATGAGGAAGTGTCATTAGGCTACAAGTCCAACAAATGTTGCAAGTTATGAAGCTAGCACATGTACTCTATGAAGAGTCGGATATGTATTGCATGAACCACAGCTCAATTAAACCTCTTGTGGTTTAACGCGGGAGAGATACTTATTCATGGCGGACCGTGAATAAGTTCCTTATAGAAGAAATGATTCGCGACCTTTCAAAAAATTAAAGATGGTCACAATACACCTCCATAAAACTTTATTCATGGAGCTCCGTGAATAAGATTTTCTCTTAAAACAATAACCAGAGTTAACAATTTGAAGAGTTGACATTGCTATTAGCCTCACAAACTAATTTCAGACGTCATACCATTTTGGACTCGAATAAGAGGTCAAATTACAGTGACAAAGCTTAAGCTATTATGTGAAGAGATTCCAATCTATATAATATGATAGGGAAGTTTTTGAATTCGTATATTTTGGACCATTAGATTGGTACATATTTTTTAAATGACTGAGATTTAGGGATACAAAACCTAGCGATATATTTGGAAGCCATTCTTACTACTATAATGCGACATTAATTTTTGGCCATGCAGTTAAATGTGCCACATTTTTTGCCACAATTTCCTGATGGAATTATATGAGGCTTACAATAAAGCTACGCCCGCCGCATGGGCCAGCTCCCGCTCGCCGTGCTGGACCCGTTCCGGCCATCGTACAGGTGATCCGAGCCATTCAATAATTTTAAAAAAAAAATCGAGTGGGCCATGTGAGAAATCAGCTCAATCCAATAAGTATATGTGTTCGATCCTAGCTTTCCTCAACTGCAAAATCAAAAAACCCATTTTCTCAATTTTTTCGATTTTTTAGTGAATGAAGCTTGGATAGAGCATCTACGCACGTCGGATCGAGCTTATTTCTCACTTGACCTACTCGGTTTTTTTTATTTAAATTATTTTACGGCTCGGATCACCCGTACGGTGGCCGGAGAGAGCTCGATGGATGGCCCATACGGTAAGCGTAGTCTAACTGATGATGCTTACTATCATAACAAGAAAGATTATCCCACGATTTCGGCTCCTATTTAGGCGTTAGGTAAAATATCCATGTAAAATAACAGGGAAGATTATCTCACAATTTTAGCTCCCATTTAGGCATTAGATAAAATATTTTCGGCACCTTTTTTTTTCTAACGTTTTTGGCTCCTATATACAAGGAAACTTATAATGAATTTACCTTCAATTTAGGACTGAATGAAACCTAAAACTTTCGGCCTTTTATTGGTTCCCTGTGATTTCGGGAAACTTATCATATAAGATTTAAATTTTGAATATATCTTCTATTTAGAAGGTCTACATTTTTTTGGTTTGTTTGCCACATGCATAGGTTTTCCACATCCTCTAATTTTTGAACAACCATTACCATAGTGAGATAAGTTCGATTTTTTCAGTTCTCATGCACGTTTAATTTTTTTGTTGAACGATTTTTAATCATATTGGGTTTCTTTTGCCGAAGGCGATTTCTGAACGACCATTACTGATGGTTGTGTACGTTCAATTTTTATAGTTCTCATGCAAGTTCGATTTTTTTCTTGAACAATTTTTACTCATATTGGATTTCTTTTGCTAAAAATTGGGAGTTTTTTGAACAATTTTTTAAGCCGATAAGGAAAAATTGTTTCTGCAACACCAGGGGTAATCACATAATTTTTTTCACAGCTAATAACTATAAAATTAATCTACGTAATTAAATTTGAAGTTTTAGGTTTCAAGGAACAAGTCACAAAAAATAAAATAACCTTTGTCGGAAAATTACGAGGGATTCAAACATCAAAGGATTTTTTTTCAGTTCTCATACAAGTTTGATTTTTTTCTTGAATAATTTTTACTCATATTGGGTTTCTTTTGCTGAAAAATGAGAGTTTCTTAAATGATTTTTTTCAGTTCTCATGCAAGAAATTTAAACATTGAAGGATTTTTTTGTAGTTTTAATGTAAGTTCGATTTTTTTTTTTTGAACAATTTTTACTCAAATTGAATTTCTTTTGCCGAAAATTGAAAGAAAAAATATGAGTGTGACAGAAAAATAAAATTGACAACCTTGGGCCTTTTACGTTAATCCTAACTTTGTTGTTTTTTCTACCATCTTCTTACTTTCTAATATTTTACTGCAAAAAAGGTCAGCTAAATTATATATTTAGAGAATTCCTTCTTCGAGCTTAAATTGGAGGTACTACTATTTTTTTATTATTATTTTTGGATTGGAGGGTTTTTTTTTCTTTTTTTTTGATAAGCAACAAATTTTTATTAGAACTCGACAAAGAGTACATCGAGGTAACCCGAGGATACATCTGGTTGACATTATCTACTCCATTTCCGACTGTCATTTATATGGGTTCATTGAAATACTAGCCGGAGGGTTATTTTTTATATGACAGCTTCTTCCCAGAAGTCAGAGGTTTTTTGCATGAACCTATCCCTCCTTAGACTGGTCCAATAAGCTTAGCATTTTGCTTAATGTGGATTACGGGCCTCATATTCAATTGAGGTGAGTATTTTTTTTTTTTGGATTGAAGGGTTTTCTTTTCTCTTTTTTTTTTTTTTGATAAGCAACAAATTTTTATCAAAACTCAACAAAGGGTACATCATGGTAACCAGAGGGTACATCTGGTTGACATTATCTGCTCCATTTCCGACTATCATTTATATGGGTTCATTGAAATACTGGCCAGAGGGTTATTATTTATATGACAGCTTCTTCCCGGAAGTCAAAGGTTTTTGGCATGGACCTATCCCTCCTTAGACTGGTCCAATAAGCTTAGCATTTTGTTTAATGTGAATTACGGGCCTCATATTCAATTTAGGTGAGTATTATTATTTTTTTGGATTGGAGGGGTTTTTTTTTTTTTGATAAGCAACAAATTTTTATTAAAACTCAACAAATGGTACATCATGGTAACCAAAGGGTACATTTGGTTGACATTATCTGCTCCGTTTCCGAATGTCATTCAAATGGGTTCATTGAAATTCTGGCCAGAGTGTTATTTTTTATATGACAGCTTCTTCCTGGAAGTCAAAGGTTTTTGGCATGGACCTGTCCCTCTTTAGACTGGTCCAATAAGGTTAGCTTTTTGCTTAATGTGAATTACGAGCCTCATATTCAGTTGAGGTGAATATTATTTTTTTGGGATTGGAGGGTTTTTTTTTTTTTATAAGGAACAATTTTTTATTAGAACTTGACAAAGTGTACATCAAGATAACCAGAGAATACATCTCGTTGACATTATCTACTCCGTTTTCGACTGTCATTTATACGGGTTCATTGAAATCCTGGCCAGACGGTTATTTTTTATATGACAGCTTCTTCTCGGAAGTCAGAGGTTTTTGGCATAGCCCTGTTCCACTCCTTAGACTGGTCCAATAATATTAATTTATTGCTTAATGTGGATTACGGGCCTCATATTTAGTTAAGGTCAATAATATTTTTTTTTGAATTGGAGGGTTTTCTTTTCTTTCTTTTTTTTCGGATTGGAGTGTTTTCTTTCTTTTTTTCTTTTGATAAGGAAATTTTTTTTATTAGAACTCGACAAAGTGTACATCAAGGTAACAAGAGAATACATCTCTTTGACATTATCTGCTCCGTTTCCGACTGTCATTTATATGGGTTCATTGAAAATACCCTGGCCAGAGGGGTTATTTTTTATATGACAGCTTCTTTCCGGAAGTTAGAGGTTTTTGGCATGGGCATGTCCCTCTCCTTAGACTGGTCCAATAAACTTAGTTTTGCTTAATGTGAATTACGGGCCTCATATTCAGTTGAGGTGAATATTATTTTTTTTTCTCATACTATTGCTAAGTGAGCCGGTCTTCCAAGGATCATTTCTTTCCTTATTTGTGTGATATTTTTTTCTCATGAGACAACTTTGATGTGTGTGTTAAATGATCAGTTAGTCACTAGCAAACCTTAGTTATAGACCTTCATCAAAGTACCGTTATGCATGAATTTAATTTATGTAGAAGTTCTTTTTTTTTTTTTTTTTATTATGATCCAATTTATAAGAGATTGGTTGGTATTAACTTATGTTTATCAAGAGTATTATAATTTAGTTTTTTTCTGTTATTAGATATCATCCCTTAAACAAATGAGTTGGCTTTATTTGATCAATTTTTATGCATTTGAGTTTGTTCTATGCATCTTACTTGGTACCGTGCCTTCAGGCACGGGCATTCGCTAGTATTATTATATTAAGAGGTCAGCCCACTTTTTCGAGTTATGTTTTCATCTTTTTACTGTGTGGGCATTCGCTAGTATTATTATATTAAGAGGTCAGCCCACTTTTTCGAGTTATGTTTTCATCTTTTTACTGTGTG
>BPLS01000619.1:335657-386060 GCA_019656275.1 Rhododendron kiyosumense
AATTACTTTTCTTACCCTTTTACTATGATATCTATCCGTATATATAGAAGTATATTGTTTCCTAATTTAGTCAGATTCAACCATTTTCTAATTTAGTGAGATTCATCCGTTTCCTAATTTAGTGGATTTTTTTTTTGTCATTCGTTAATCCTATTCTACACTTCTTTGGGGACTTGGGGGAGTGGAATAGTGCTTATGGGGATCGAACCCTATCCATGTGCATGAGAGTACGTAAGGGAGACCAACTGCACTCCACTTGCAATTTAGTGGAATTCAATCACAATAAATTTAATTATGGGAGATAACAAGAGAGGATTTCAAAAATTCATAAAAAAAACCGAATCCCACCTAGTTTAGTTCCTTCTTTACTATTTCATGCTTAATTAATTTGTAAATTCAACCAACATTCATGGTAAATTCGAAACCACGCAAACAGATTTCATGATTATTTATTCAAATACCATGGTAGGTTTGCATTTTATGTTAATCTGTTCGGAATTCATGGTAGATTTCAAGTTAAAACATGTTTCATGGAATATTTCTGCAAAATTACCATGGAAAATATTTCATAAAATGATGGATATTTAAATGGATCATATTTTTTATGGGTTATTTCTGCAAATTACCCTGAAAAATGTTGTTGCTATCCAAAAATAAATATAGAAAGATGAACCATCACCAAAAACGAACCATTAGATTTCTATCCACACCATGCCTAGTTTTTAAATAGAAACAATTTCAAATACTCCATTCTCTATGATGTCTAAAAGATAAAAGAATTTCAGGAATAAGCAAATCATGATGATTGATGTAGAAGTTCCCAATTTGTCTTCGATAACCGTATTTAATTACTTTTTGAAATAATATAGGTCATTCGAGTGGTAGACTCTTTTGCGGTCAATTAATATTGGGGAGCCTTTTTTTATTCGGTCTGCAGTCAGGTGACGTGGATTGTATTTTAAAATATGGGGCTGAATGCATCCTGCTCTAATACCTTAAAAAAAATAGAGAGAGAACAAGAAGCTGAATGCACCCCGCTCTAATACCTTAAAAAAAATAGAGAGAGAACAAGAAGCTCAAGATCTTATGACTAACTAAATGCATACTTTTGTCATTCCATAGTTGGAAACTAATCCAAACTCGATCCGTCCTAGGATTGTGTGTTTGATCAGAGGGCCGGATCAAATATGCCTCAAGGAATATTGGAGGGAAGAATTTGTAGTGGGAGCAATGCTAAACAGTTGTTTCGGAGTAACCGATTCATCCTTGTGTTGTTGCTAATCACTTCCTCGACTTATGCCGCGTTCTATCTCCAGCACTACTCTTTCCTTGGCCATGAAAGAATGCCCAAACAAGATGATGATCGTGTAAACGCCGATAAAAAAGAAGAAGATCATCGCGTAAACAAAGCTGTATCTGAAGAGAACAAGCCTGTAATTCCGAACAATTTAGTTGGTGAACTGGGAAGAAATAGTACTGCTTCTGGATTGATAGTGGGTCCGTTTGATTCGACAGAGGACAGGATTCTGGAGAAGAGACCGATGGGAGGCTGCGACGAGAAAGGGGATTTTGCAAGGGTGGTTCGGGGAAGGAAGTTCGTAGTGGTAATGCACGAGCTCTCGATGACCGGAGCTCCGATTTCGATGATGGAGTTGGCGACGGAGCTCTTGCTCTGTGAGGCCAACGTTTCTGTAGTTGTTCTTGACAGAGGGGGCGGCTTGATGGTGGAGCTCGACAGGAGAAAGATCAAAGTTGTCGAAGATAAAGGGATTGTCAGCTTCAAAACTGCTGTGGAGGCTGATGTTGTCATTCCTGGATCAGCCGTCTGTGCTTCTTGGATCGGTGAGAATCTATTTTCTCCATTTTCGTTCATTTTTGTTATCTCGTCAAGATTATCAACCATAACTAATATTGACACGCTAGTTTGGTTGTGTAGCCGCCTTTTGGTGAGGTCTTGGATTCGATTCTTGTTGGCCTTGTGCACCCTCTAATGAAAATTTGAAGGATCAAATTTTTCCGAAGTTAAGAATTTATTTTTTTAGGGTCATACAGGGTCTAACCTAGCTTGGTGTCAGTGGGTTACTCCCATAGGATTGGGGCCCGGAGATATCAGTCGTGTTAACAATGCCTTAAGATCTTGTGCTCCAATTCTCGTCTACTGGTCACTTGCTTTTGCTAGGCCCGATAGTTGTTATGGCTCTTTTGTTTTTTTTGGGCTCCGTTACATGTTAGGAGTCCAGGGGTGACTCTACATGGTTTCCAGGGAATTCAAGTGAACCCTCTCGATTCAAAAAATATATTGACAATTTCGTATTTCTTTTATATAATTGTATTTTTTTTTTCAATATTGCTGGCACTAAATCATTCAAACACAGTCAAAGTAAGTGAAAAATCACTTGAGTTTGTGAGTAAACAAAAATTTCATCCAAATGTATATATATGTGCATTCTACATAAAGCTTTGTATACGAAATTTCTTGGTAATTTTGTCACGAACTAAAATTCTGGAATCGCCGCTGCTGGAGTCCAAATGCTCATGCTTAAGGGAAGGTTGTAACTTGCGCTCGCCCTTCCTCCATCCTTTGTATTAACAAAATTAATCTTCCTCTATAAGAATTTATTTCTTTCCCATGTAGCATTACTTCCCGGATTGATGTGTAGTTGAAAACCTTGTAAAGTGGTGTCCTGTCGTTATAACTCTTCAAATGTAATTCTCAGGCGCCCAAAAAATTACTCCATACCTGATTGAGCATTGTCATGGTTTCAGAGCAATATAGGGCCAGTTTCCCGGGAAGCCAAAGCGATAATATCGCGTGGTGGATAATGGAGAACCTAAGGCAGTACTACGAAATGTCAAGATATGTTCTAAACAGAGTGAAAATGCTGATATTTCTGATTGAACCACAATCCAAAGAGTGGCTGGCTTGGTGCAAAGAAGACAACATCAATCTCGATTCTCAAGAGATTTTGGTGGCTCCCCTTTCCGTAAATGATGAACTGGCTTCCGTAGCAGCAATTTCTTCTTCATCAGACACTTCATCTTCTTCTGGCCCTGAAGTTACGCTTGACAAGAGAAAGGAGTTGAGAAAGGCAGTTAGGGAAGAGATGGGATTGAAAGACAGTGATGTGGTTGTGATGTGTTTGGGGAGCATTAATGGTGTAAAAGGCCAGCTTTTGTTTCTTGAATCTGCTGCTCAAATGGTGGATGAAAAAGAACTTTTTAGGTATGATTCTGGCTCACTGTCTGCATGCTTCTTTTCTTGAATAACAATGCGCACTCTCCCCACAATCATAACTTAGAAGTCAATGTGTTACTCCCTCTATCCTATATTGCTCGACCATTGGGAGAAACATAAATTTTGAAGGGAACATGCAATTTTTAATGCATGTGTTTCTTAAAAGAAAAATCAACATAACAGAAGTAGTATCTGAGAGTGACCTTGATGCTGTAATCTTTGACAGAAAAGCCAACATAACAGAAGTGGTATCTGAGAGTGAAGGAGTACTGCAGGAACAGACACTCAAAATTCTTATCGGTTCGCTTTGGTCTAGGAGCACTGATTGGGGTTATCTCGAAGCAATGCTCAGAATTATATATCAGCATCCAAATCTATCCAAGTTGGTGTTGTGGACTCCAACCGCTACACGAGTTGCTGCACTTTACACTGCCGCAGATGTTTATGTAACCAACTCCCAGGTAATGGGGTTCTTCCTAGTTACATTTGCACAATGGTGATGATATTGGATGATCATTTTGTAACTTTTGTTGGTCTCAAGTAAATTGTCCTTAACGCATTAGTAGAATGAACCCCAGGCTTTCACTTACTTTTATACACATCTACCCGAGTCTCGCTCAAGGATAGTTGATCCGTCTTTCGCCCTGATGCTCACCATTATTATTTTTTTCTCACCTATTACATCACTATTTCTTCTCTCACATCTCTCTTCCCCATTTTGATGGGTCATATATGGCTACTTATAGGCCCAAAGAATCCCAATTTCCATACGGTTATTAAACTACACACACATCAGAGCACAATAGATAGCTCATTTCTATTGGAGCATCCAAATGAATCCATTGGCTAAACCAATTATATATGGACTGAACTTTTTATGTCTTCGATTTTATCTTTGGACAAGTAGATAAAATGCACTTTATTGTCTCTGTTTACTAATAGTGGACTGAACAGGAGAACGTTGGGGAAACATTTGGCAGAGTGACGATTGAAGCAATGGCATTTGGTTTACCGGTATAATTCCAACCCTACCCAGTTTCACCGTTGTATCTCATTCTTGTGTTTATTTAATAAATCACGATATTAAAATACGAAAGTTGTATCTTTTTTTGTTGTAATTCTTCATGAGTGCATGTGCTACAGGTCTTAGGAACAGATGCTGGGGGCACAAAAGATATTGTTGAACACAACAAAACGGGTCTCCTACATCCCCTGGGGCGCGAGGGTAATCAAGTTCTTGCTCAAAATCTTCAATTTTTGCTTGAAAACCCTATAGCGCGGCAGGAGATGGGGGCGAGGGGAAGAGAAAAGGTAGAGAAAATGTACTTGAAACGGCACATGCTTGAGAAATTAGCAGGTGGTATATCCAAATGCATGACTGCAATCTAAGTCTCTAATGCCTATGAACCATGGATATTGGTACACATCTACGATGCGGATACGGATTAATGTATACATGAGTAACACAGATTCATTTGATATGAACCTAGAAAAGAGTTGTGTTTGATCTGTTTGAACTTTGTTTTATGCAACTTTTTTTTTTTCTTGCGAAAGGTTTTGGTTTAATAGCGGTTCTTTTTGAATTAAGTTGGTGGTGTGTTTGTTAGTAGGTGTTGTAATGGCTTTGTTGTTGATCTTTCTGTCCATCTTGAATAGGAAGTACCGAGTCATATAAATCTCTGTTCTTTCTCTCATCTCAGATCTTTGTGTGGTGAGCGTTTTAGCTGCTCTGGAATCTTCGTTCATCTTTGTTTGCTGAAATATCCTTTATTTGTTTACTCTTCTAATGCTAGAGTCTTTTGTGTTATTGTTATTATTCTTGACCATCAATTGTGTTACTGTTTTTTTTTAATCAGTCAATTCATTTCACAATACCCGAAGGTAAAAGTCCAAAGGTTACAACGATTTCATCAGAAAATACAGGAAAGAACCAAAATTAGTTAAATCTAGACACGAAGCACATCCACTAGAGGCTCCTAAGCACATTCCGCCGAAGGTAGACCATACATAAATGCAGGGCAATGAACTTGTCTCCGATTTTAGTAGTAAAGCTTAAAGGGACATTCAGCTCAAACCATAGCCCTACGCACTGATGAAATCTGCTCCAAAAGCATAACCGCCGCCAACCGCACCACTGCCGGAGACCGCACCACTCTGGAAACGGAGAAAACCAGAGCAAAAAACAAGAAAACTAACCTAGGCTTATTCGCCCTCCACCACACCTTCCAAATCTGGGGGAAACCTAGACTGGAAACAGAGTCGGACTGGGGAAATCAGCCAGTAGAACCGGAATAAGCGGGAGACAAAACTAAAACTAAATCGCAAACTCACCCATAGCGTTATTGGCCCAAAGCACCACCAATGGCCACTACCTTCCAGATCAGAGAGGACTGGGAGGAAACCAAACCGAAAACGGGCCAAAATAGCCACTGGCCGTGACCCTTTCGCCGGTTGCATTGCACAAATCCACCACAGGGGAGGCGACACAGGACGGAGGAAGAGGGATGAGGTGAGTGGGGGGGGGGGGGGGTTGCGCCACCCCTCCCCCAGCCAAAACCCTAAGAACTGGTTTTTAGAGAGAGAGAGAGAGAGAGAGAGAGAGCCAATTGTGTTACTATTGTTATTGTTTTGGAAAATTAGCTAGGGTTGGCCTTCTGCATCTCCTACTTTTGGGATTGTGAAGAAAGGGGAATTGAAAGAGTGAAGCCATTCAAATTATTTACTAGAAAGAAATCCACAATCACTTATTTTAAAGAGGAAAACTTGCATATATAGATCACACTCAACAGCTTAATTATTTTGGCAAAAAATACCTGCGAGCTGTTCTGAAAGCTTATTCTTTCTTTTAGAGGATGCTAGCAACTATATTCCACTCTACATGAATTAAAGGCCCAATCTGCTAGCAACATATTTGACCATTGTCCATTTGCCATACCCTGTAACAATTGATGGATCAGCACCCACCAATTAACAAATTGATGCATACATACTTGAACTAGTGTTTTGCGTGACGTGCTATGCACGTTTGTCGCGTTTATGTCATGCCCATTGGCTTTTTTTTGATACGCGTAATATTTGTGTAATGCTTATTTTTTTTCCGAACTGGTTATCTATCTCATGTCTAGGCCCTTTCGCATCCAACGGGATGATGTAACATAGAAACAACAGCACAAGGGCCAAGTTGGATATGTAGCACAAATGAAAGCTATTGCATCACAAGATAATTATCTCATCTTTACACATATGTTCATTTTTTCCTTAATGGTAAGCAATTATCACATAACAAGAGGATCAGCAAGGGAGACCATGGAGTCGTAGTGTTCAACTCCTATGTTGGCCAAAAGATGTGCAACTTTGTTCCCCTCTCCCAATGTATGGCCAATGAAGCTATTGCTCTTATCAAGAAGATATTTGTATCAATCAGATTTCAAGACAGATCAGCGGTTGTGCATCTCCTGACACCTTTAGGGAATAACACACGGAATATATAATACACCGCGCGCTGTCCTGAGTATTGATGATAGTTTAATAGCAACGCGAGTAGGCCGCACAGCATACCATAAGACCGTGCGCAGTATTATGATAAGCCGTGTAAGGATGGTTCTGATCTATACAGTTTATTGGGTAGTTATTGCATCTCATAACATCATACTCTTATCATTTCTGTACAAATAGCACAATGTGCACGCCAACGTGATATATCTTCTTATGTCCCTTCCCCTCTTACTTATTTATCGAAGAGTTTCATTTTTCAAAAGATATATGAAATTTTTTCCCTTTGAAAATATTTAGTAGAGACTGGCTTTGCTAGGCGAGCGGGGTGCATTTTGTTCTTTTAATAAAACATTTCCCATTCGTAACGTGGCTCCCGAACCCAAAATCTCAACATTTTTGCTAGGCCAAAAAGCCTTTCTTTTCAAAACAAACTCTCTGTGGGCAGCGTGCCCTTAAAAGGATTCTGTTCCCTTTAAATGCCGGTTCGAGGGAGCGCCAGACGGGATGATAAACGCTCACAAAAATATGTTGGAAAAATTGGCCGCTGCAATCTGTACTGTTGACGAAATCTCCACCAAACCTGTAATGCCCCCACCAGTTGGTATGCAAAGGGTTACAGCAAATCTGCCTTCAAGATAAATCGAAGCCCGAACTCGAAGATCTTTCCGTTTTCGTTTGCACTAACGAAACGGACAGAATACCTGCTTGAATGAATATAAGAACTGAGAACCACTGTATTCTATTTTCTGCAGTAAAACAGAACGCAGAATGGATGCTAGGAAATATAGAGAGAGTTGTGGGAGAAATTCGGATTATTTTTCTATTGGATTCTGACAAGTAGTGGTCTAATTATAGGCCACTACGCACCCATTGAGAATGGGTACGCACCCGATCCAATCTGACCGTTGGATCAGATCCTATGGTCTAGATCGATTAGTCACACCCAGTCACACCGAACAGGTATACTGTTTCATTCACACCCAATCGGATTTAATCCAATCCGTTGGATCGTGCCAATTCGCGATCGACGGCTGAGATCGCAACTCTTCGAACCAACGTACCCGTAGGCTCGAGTTGCACCCGATCGGAACCGCTCCATGTGACTCACCTGCCACGTGTGTGACACGCGGCATCCGCGTCAGCGACACCTTACTGCCAACTCGCAATAAGAAATGGCGCCTAGCGCTGACGTGCTAAGTGCAAAGTGCGCCGCTAAAGCGCCACAATGCACCACAGCCCACGCCACACTGCCCAGGCCGCGCGCACGTGTGCGTGTGTACCGGCAGAGCCGGTATGGTGTGAAATACTATAGGGCTGCACCACACTAGATCATTGTTTATTCATATTAGGAATGTTTCCTAATATATACCACTCCAACTTCTCTCAACTATCCAATGTGGGACAAAGCTCACAAAGAAGAAAAACAAGCATTCTAAGGAAATAAGGAAACTTTACAAACCAAAACAACGACTCCTTTATTTTGAAAATCTCTAACAAAATACAGAGTCGCCACTCGGGTTTGAAGGTCCGACACCCAAGAAACCGTATTTTGAAACACCTGCCGCGCTGTTTGATTTGAAAAAAGTGAAAAAACCAGTTCGTCATAAACATATCTGGGTTCGGGAGCCAGGTTACGAGAGGGGAAAGGTTTTATGGCACCCCTCTAGCCCCATCCGGAGATTGGTCTCTACTTAAGCATTTGCGAAAATATTTGTTTACGATTCTATTTGATTAATCAATTTTTAGCCAATTAGGACGAGGAAACAGTTAATCGGGAATTAAAACTGTAACATATTTGTAAGATGTGAATGATAGTATGGATGAACAGTTAATATAGGATGAGAACAAATTACTGTGGGAATTTAAACAAACTAGAAAGCCCCTGTTTTAGAGTGATGTGCGCATAAAGAAACTGCATGCGCAACTCCAAGACATGCGTGCGCGGTGAGCTCAAACCCACAATTCTTATTTTCAAACCCTCTGGGCTCTGAATGGACCAGTGCACACCCAGGACAAATCAAGCAGTTTATAGGCAACATAATATCCAGTTTAAAGGTTGAAAAACCCTACAAATTAACAAAACACCCATAAATAGTGTGGAGACAAAATAACAGCCCAAAGCCAAGTTATCCGTGCAAGGCCACTCACTGGTCAGAGGCTGTCTGGCGCGCGACTATGGTGCTCTGGCGTGCGAGGATGTACTCTGGCGCGCGATGGTTGCGCCCTGCCGCGCGATTGTCTAAGTCATTTGACCAGTGTTTGGTTTACATATTTTTGGGTTCTGGGACAGGTCTAGAATGTTTTCAGGGGTACTCCATAACAGCAGAAATACATATTGAAGTATAGCTAATATTTTTAAGCATAAAAAAGAAATAATTTGGTTATTAACATGCTCAACAGAGCGATCTATATGAAAGAAAATGCATAAAACAGTAGGAAACCAATCCCTACGCGGACCATCGGGCGCAGACTGGGACAGTCGCGCGCGTGAGTGGGTTTGTCGGGTGCTGGTTCCTACCACAACGGTTTTTGAAACCTTGCCAGCTTTCGGACCAGGACTGGTATTGATTACCAGCTTTGGCTCTACCAACCCTCTTTAGGGATCAGAACAGAAAGCAGAACAAATGTAAGCTATACCTTTGGTTTTTGAGTCTGAAAGAGTATTTGAGCTTTGAGGTTTAATTGAGGTTGGATGCTTTTGAGTGGTAGAAACAAGATGGATTGTTGCTTGGTGTTAGGGTTAGGATTTTGGAACCCTTCAAATTTTTTAACCTTTCAAAATTGAAACCCTTTCAACGGAAGAATGAGAGGGGTATTTATAGGGAGGGATAGTGGTAAGTTAGAGCTGCAAAGAGAGAATCTCAACCAGTCCACAAGGCTGGCTGATACTGCATTGGTGGCCAGGTTTCCTCCTCAAGAAAAGTTTGTGGGAACAGGAATTGCGCTTTGGCGCGCGATGGAGTCAGTCTGTCGCGCGAGGGTTGCGCCCTGGCGCGCGAGGGTTAACGGTCAAACTTTGACTATTGACCATCACCTGGTAGTTTGACCAGCACGCGAAGGAGTCAGTTTGTCGCGCGCAGGTGTGCCCTGGCTTTTTGAAGTGGCTTAGGATCAGGTTAAGTTCAAGGGTTTTGCAAACACTCAAAACTCAAATACTTATCATTTCCGGGATGTTATAGATCCGTTTCATCATTGGGGAATTAAAAATCATAAGTAAACTAATCTAGAAATTCAGATTAGGGTGTCTACATATATCATAACTTTGGGCATATGAAACACATAACATAATTTACTTGGGAAAGCAATATAACTAGGGCAAATTATAGTTACTCCCCTCTAACTATGTCTCGCGTACACTTACCCCCCTCTAACTTTTTTTTTTGGCACTTAACCCCCTCAAACTAACGGAAATTCAAACGGTCATAATTTCTTCATTCAAAATAAAAAATATGCAAATTATATATCGATTTCGAAGTCTTGAAGTCAGCTTTCTAATGACACCAAAATCACATCACGATTCAAAACACACAGAAAGTTATGATCAAAAGAGTAAGGGCTGGTAGACCATATATATGGGAAGTCAGCTTTCACCTTTAGCTTCAATATTTACGGTTACCTTAAATCAAAATTGGATTGCAGCGGTGAGTCCCGAGTTCGAACTCTTTGCTAAGAAGAATAGCTTTGGTGTTTAAGTTCTTATTAAGTGGGTCGGGTGCGAATGAGTGCTAGTTATCAAAATATACACCATATATATGTCTAAAATTACCTACTGAAATTAAAATATTGAAGCTAAAGGAGAAGTATACCAAGAAGGAGCGAGAGAAAAGTCTAGCAATAAAATTCTCCGGCGAGTGGTGGTGTCGGGGTTACGGTTTGAAAGCTACAGGTATCTCTTCCTCCCTTGTTCTGTTCTATCAAATTAATTAATCCTAATTAGGTGTGTATATATATATAACGGTGGGTTGAAGGATGAAACAAGAGAATAATTACACCTGTGATTTCCCTCGCACAAAATCGCGACACATAGCATTGCACACCGTACGCGTTCAGATTTCAGTCTCCGAAAAATATAAAAAATTAGACATAGACTAATTAAAATATGTCGATTATTACGGATTACGGTGTCGTTCGCTTTCTAAAGAAAGTACTGAACCCCTAAAATTATACCGTGCTATCCTTGTGTCCTAAAAACGTAAACAAAAGATATTCACTTAACCTTAATCCCATTTTTTTAAAGCTTACGGATAGTGTTCAGTAACCTAATATTAGAGTCATAAAAGTGTATTTTAGAAACTAGGCTTCAAAGTTCGCAATCAATGATTGAGATTGTTTTTCAATTTTGACCAGTACCATTTAGTTCTTTTACCGGTCAAAATTGATTTTCAATCCGGACCATCAAAGAATACTTTGGTTGCGTGCAATTGAGCGCCGTAAACAACTATTCATGGCTCTGCGGTTAAAAAGATTTTCTCTTCTAATTTAATTCGAAAAGCAAATAGAAGTTGGATTTTGATTTGAATAAACTAAAACTAAACTAGAAAGTGATTAAAGGGTTTGATCAATAATTCCCAAAAATATGTTCAAGACTCATATTCGTATAGCTTATCTCAACACGGTACGGATCGTCTCACTAGATATAACCAATGGCACGACCTGTCTTCCGTTATATAGTCTATCTCAGAGCCTATTCCGAAACAATGAAAATGATTGTATGACGGTACTTGATATTATAAATATAAACATAAAAGATAAATCGAAAAGAGTTAACTTTCATAAAAACTATCAATTATCCAAAGTCGAACAATTAATTGTTGAATAAAAGTCCTAAAAATCTAAACAATCACATTACTCGTAGATATATCCTCATTACCCTAGCCGAAGCTATGTGTTTCACTTTCCCCAAAAAGTTCTTTTCAGAAAAAGAAGGTAATTTCAAGTTAAAAAATCATGTGTTTATGCAAATAATTTTTCTATCAATATGAATCTTATTTGATAGATGATCTTTTAAACGGTGCAAAAAAAATGAAAAAATATTTTTCATTTTCATTATATTTGATTTTGAAATTCTCTTTTTTTTTCAAAAAATACTTTTTACGAAAAGTGGAACACCCCCGTCGCTCATTGCTCAGAGATTGTGCGTCTGTGTCAGCCTCCTCCGATCCCCAGAACCCCACTGATGCCTCTAGGGATGGCAATGGGGACGGGTCGGGGACGGTGGGTACTACCTCCACCCCCTACCCATTACCCCCTACCCGATCCCCATCCCCGACCCGATCCCCAATGGGGATTTATTTTTTCCTCCATCCCCGACCCTAACGGGGAACGGGGATCCAAAACGGGGATTCGGGGATTCGGAATTCGAGTATCTGTACTTCACAATTTCAGCACCTAACAGCATATACTAGCATGTGAAAGCCGAAAGGACTTGGATTGTTTTGTATTTTTTTTTCTACGGAAAAGGGTTGAGGAAACAGTACTAGTAACGGTTGTCGGTTGGCCAGGAAGTTAGGAGCCAACAAAGCTCCACAAATAGAATTAGAAAAACCAACAAAATAAAATAAAGTAAGGTGTCAAGAAATGAATGGAAAAGAAGAGTGGACTGAGTGGTGCACTGGTGCGGTGGAAATGAATGGAAAAGAATGAGATTATGAGAACCCTAAAAAAATATACTACTGAAGGGGTATGTTTTAATATAGTATATATTTATTTATTTATATATATAAATATATATATTTCGGGGATTCGGGGACGGAGTAGGGCGGGTAACGAACGGGGAACGGGGACGGGTAGGGTTCGGGGCGGGGATAGACCTATCCCCGCCTCCTACCCGATCCCCGAATTTTTAAAAAAAAATTCCCCATACCCTACCCAATCCTCAAACGAATCCCCGATGTTCGGGGATTTTCGGGGAGGGTAACGGGGAGGGTTTGAACGGGTTGGCCGAGATTGCCATCCCTAGTAGCCTCATTTCTTCATGCCCAGCCGTCTAATAATATCTACTACAGTATAAAGTAAGGGAAATGCTACGTACCGTGAATTGAGACCCATAAATTGCTCGGAATAATAACACTTTAGTCCAGAATAATAACACATTGGTCCTTCACCCATAAAAGGTCGTGGCCCCACCCAACTCATTTTCCAGCCTTTGGGCCAAAAGTCATTTGATGTCACTCAGCCACATGCTGGACTCACGGTTATCCCAATAATGCTGCGTTCTCTTAGACTTCTTGACTTAAATTTAAGAATCTTATTCTTATTTAAATTTTTTTTGCATTTATTAGTTTTGCGTTAAACTTTTGTATGTTATTAATTCGTCTCGACGAGAGGAAGTGAAAAAGTAAAAAAAATCTTACTTTTATCCAAGTATTTTGAAAAATTATCATTTTTTTAGCCAAAAAAATGAATTTTTGATCTGAAAAGTGGTTATTTCTCAAAGTATTTGGATAAAATTAAAAAAAAATTTACCTTTCTGATTCTTCTCGTCGAGACGAATCAATAACTCATAAAAGTTTTACGCAAAACTAACAAATGCGGAAAAAATTCAAATAATGACAATTTTCAAACAGAGAACGCAGCGTTATTGGACTGTGGGCCTAGCAGGTGGCTGGGTGACATCAAAAGTTGTGTTATTGACTTATTTTTGTCTTTATTAAAAAAATTGTGAGTTTCGATAAAAAAATTTACTTTTCCGATTTTTCTCATCGAGATGATTCAATTAGTCAAAAAGGTTTGATGCAAAAAATTCAAATAAAGACAAAAAAAAATAAGTTACTTAACTTTTCAATCCAAACTCATCCTGAATATTTGTTTTCTCCTTTTTTTTTTTTTTTTCCAGCCTTTGGGCCAAAAGTATCTGCTATCACTCAACCACTTGTTTGATCCCCAGTCACCCCAGCCTTACTGAACAATTCTACTGCACATTCCTACCAAATGCGTGTGGGGCCCACTCTGGATCCCAAAAAATATAAAATATATTTATAAATTCTAAAATAATTTTTTATGGGGCCCTATAAAAAATCTGCTCCAACAGAATCGGTAAGTACTTTTTCTGGATTCGTAAGGGCGAACTACTCAACTACTCAATTTCACCCTACGAATTCTGAAGAAATACTCACCAATATTTGTTGAACATGACTTTTTACAGAACCTATAAAAAATTATTTTAGAATTTATGAAGATTTTTCTGTATTTTTATGAAATTTGGACTACTCAACTACTCATTAAATACAGGACTTGTTTTTCCTTTGTTTCCCAGCCTCTGGGCCAAAAGTCATTTGATGTCACCCAGCCACCTGTTGGACCCATGGTCACCCCAATAATGTTGCGTTCTCTTGTACTCCCTCCATTCCATATTGAGAGCCCATCAAGAAAAGTTGTGTCAATTTTCCAATTAAAAAATCTTCTACTTTCGTGTATAATTTTTTGAATTTTTTCATACCAAATTAAAGTATTAATCGAGATCTTTAATACGGTTCGAAAAAATTTGAAAAATTATGCACGGAAGTAGTTAATTTTTTTATTTGAAAAGAGGTAACAGAGAGAAAGTAGGACTGTCATTGTGGAACGGAGGGAGTACTTAACTTAAATTTGAGAATTTTGTCCTTATTTGAATTTTTTCCGCATTTATTAGTTTTGCGTCAAATTTTTATAGGTTATTGATTCGTCTCGATGAGAGAAATCAAAAAGGTAAATTTTTTTTATTTTTATCCAAGTGTTTTGAGAAATAATCACTTTTCAGATCAAAAAGTCATTTTTTCGTTAAAAAAATTATAATTTTTCAAAATACTTGGATAAAAGTAAGATTTTTTTTACCTTTCCACTTCTTCTCGTCAAAGACAAATCAATAACCTATAAAAGTTTAGCGCAAAACTAATAAATGGAAAAAAAAATTAAATAAAAACAAAATTCTCAGATTTAAATTAAGTTTAAGTCTAAGAAAACGCAACATTATTGAGGTGTCCATGGGTTCAGCAGGTGGCTGGGTGACATCAAATTCTCAAGTTTAAATTAAGTTTAAGTCTAAGAGAACGCAGCATTAATGAGGTGACTGTGGATTCAGTGGGTGGCTGGGTGACATCAAATGACTTTGGGGTTCTTCCCAGCCGGTCATATGTGGATGGATTATCTCTCATCAGGTCCTTGTGAGCAAATGCGCAAAATTACTTTCCCACCAGATCCTTTCCCCACGCGCATAGCTCTCTCTCCTCTCTTCACCGTGCGTGCGCATCTCCACGCGCATTTATCACTCATTTAACTCTTTCTTCCATGTTCATTCATTTCCTCTTTCCTCACTCACACACGCAACCCCGCTCCCTCTCTCTAGTCTCTCCTAGCTTCTAGTCTACTGGCTATTGATAGCTCCATCATCAGCTTTTATGGTGGGCTATACACTTCAAAACAGGATGGCCCAAAGGCTGGGAAAAACAGGAAAAATAAGTACTGTTTTTAATGATTTGGGTGGGGCCATGACCTTTTATGGGTGAAGGACTAAAGTGTTATCACAGTATTTCGGATATTTATGGGTCTCATATTTTGTTTGGGATTCCATGTAGATCCTTTTTTGTAGAGCTATTTCATTCAACCTCTTTTTAAAATGCTTTTATTATTGGGAAATGATATTGTTTTACATTTTTTTGATAATGTCACATCTTGCAAGTGTATTTTTGCACCAAAAAATACACTTGCAGGGTGTGGCATTATCGAAAAAGGGTGTGGCAAAATCACTACCCTTATTATTTTGCCCTTTTGCAAATTTGCCTTTTTACAAAATTCTTGGAGGTGTGAATTCTTGCGGGTGTGAAATTCTTGGTGTGAATTATTAGTCTGAATTTTTTTGGGTATGAATTCTTGGTGTATAAATTCACACATTTGTAGAATTCACACCCCAAAATAGCATGGTTTATAATTCACATTATTTGCAGAATTCACATTTCTTGGCAAGAATTTACACCCCCGAATTCACACTTCTTTGCAGAATTGACAACCTTTTGCAAGAATTCACACTTCTTTGCACAATTCACACCTCCAGAATTTACACCCAATTGCACTATCCACACTCCCAGAATTCACACTTCGTTTCATTCTTGGGAGGTGTGAATTCCAGCGGATGTGAGTTCTTGGGACTACAAGGGTTTCTTTCCATACATTTTTGCAGAATTCACATCCAAAATTCCACCTCATTTGCAGAATTCACACTCACGCTATGTCGACATATTACACAATTCACAGCTCTCAAATTACACAATTCACACTTCTCTTTATTATTCTGTTGGCTTCTCAAACTGTCCGAAGAAAAAACTGAGACAACATTATATATATACAAAATACATCTACATACATATAGACCCAAAAGTTAAATGCCTTGGTTGGATGGCATTTTGAAAAAAAATAATTCAACTCAAAAAACACACATTATTCCCACTTTCAATCATTAATCTAATTTCTATATCCTCTCTCCAATCATTATTTTCATTTATCTCTCTCTCTTGCTCTACTCAGCCTTGTTCTTCTAAAAAAGCCATTGGCTTTCCCTCCAAAATTGAGCCAAATAAACCCACATAAAAACGAAAATAAGCCAATGATTTCGTCTTTATTCAAAAAAAAATTGGATTTCTGTCAAAAAATTTTACTTTTTAGATTCCTCTTGTCATGAGGATGCAATAATCCCCAAAAAATTGATAATAAGTCAAGTGATAGGAAAAAAACTTGAATAAGGACAAAAAATAAGCCAAACTGGCTTATTTAGAAGAACAAGCCCATTACCCATGTCTCAATCATTACCTTATTTCCTCTCTCCACTCATTACCCAAAAATCAAACTAATTTTTTTTCAAAACATCATCCAAACTAGGTATTTAAACCACTGAAAAAACACTTTATACATACACATATATAAATATATTTGCAGATATGTATAGATATGTAAACGTGTATGTGAATAGCCGCCTGATTGGTTCTTCTCTTCGACGACGGTAGCGTGAACTCATCGTCGATCTTCCACCTTACGGCCTTGGATCTCGCTGCCTCCTCTTGTAAGCTCTTTGTTATCAATGGAAATCCTAAACTTTTGGCAATATATATGGATGCCTAATAGAAAATATTTAGCAATGTCAGCCAAAGATTTAAAAATGTACTTTGATTTGTTCTTGGTGAAATTACCACATATTTTTAAAACTGAGCACCTGTGGGTTAATTAAAATACCTGACGTGATTAAGTATGCAAGTTTTCACAGTTGTAAATTTAATTAAGGAAAATTTTAAAATTAGCCCAATGGGTTGATAATAGTAAGTGTGTGAATGTGTATTAAATGGTGTAAAAAGTACACAAAATATATGTTTTCCTTGTCATCTAGTGTGCTTATCGTTAGCCCAATGGATTGACAATAGCAAGACCGTTTTATTTGTTCTGGGTGATCACAGTACAATATGTTTTAAAATTGATGCACGTTTCCACAGTTGCAATGGCATTGTCATGTAATTAAATTGAAAAAATGTAATTGTCAGGTAATTAAATTGAAAAAATGTAATTAAGTAAAGGAGTGAAGAGATGCTTTAAGTCGCATTACAATGTCGCTATCCTTAAAACAATATTCGCCCCCCCACCCACCCACCAATTTGAGAGAATCTGGTGTACACCGAGTTACAGTGAAACCGTCTCCAAGATAAAATGAAGCCCAGTCTTAAGTCTTAAAACTGTTGTCTAACTACATCATGCTCTAACGAAGAAAGATCTGAATACCAACGAAGAAAGATCCGAATACCTTTGAATTTGGATGTGTGTGTGTGAGAGAGAGAGAGAGAGAGAAAGAGGATTTAACTGAAAAACAAACCATGTTACCAATTCCGTTATCCATTTAACAGAGTTAGACAGAAAAGGTCTATTTGAATAACGGAAGATAGTTTTGGGAGTAAAATTGATTTTTTTTTGAAAATTTGGGAGCCTAATAAAAAATGTGTGTAAAGTTTGGAGGGCATTTTGAATTTTTTTCCTTTTAAAAATGTGGGCCTGAATGCTCCCATGATACCAAATAAAAAAAATGAAAGAGAGGACAAGAAATCTAGATCTTACCGGCTAAACAAATGCATATTTTTGTCATTCCGTAGTTAAATCAATGAGAGATTAAATTATATACACCGTAAACATTTGTTTTCTCCAAATCAATTATATTACCTCACGTTGTCAAAACAGTGATCTCAATTAATAAAACATGATAACGTGATGCACTGTAATTGATTTGATCTCCAAAAATTAATCCAAACTCGATCCGTGATAGGTATCACCAAACCAACCAACTTAAGCCTCCCCTCCATACATATAGGAACCTTTTCTTACCCATTGAGGATTGTGTGTTTGATCAAATATGTCTCAAGGAATGGAGGGAAGAATTTGTAGTGGGAGCAATGCTAAACAGTTGTTTCGGAGTAACCGATTCATCCTTGTGCTGTTGCTAATCACTTTCTGGGCTTGTGCTCCATTCTATGTCCAGTACTACTCTCGGTCGTATTGTCACAAGGGTGTCAACGAAGCTTTCCTTGGCCGTGACCGACTGCGCAAACAAGATGATGATCGTGTAATCGCCGATAGAAAAGAAGAAGATGATCATGTAAACGTCGATAAAAAAAAAGAAGATGATCGTGTAAACAAGGCTGTATCCGAAGAGAAAAAGCCCGTAATTGATGATCGTGTAAACGCCGATCAAAAAGAAGATGATCACGTAAACGCCGATCAAAAAAAAGAAGATGATCGTGTAAACAAAGCTGTATCCGAAGAGAAAAAGCTCGTAATTCCGAATGATTTAATTGGTGAATTGAGAAGAAATAGTACTGCTGCTGGATTGATAGTGGGTCCATTTGATTCGACAGAGGACAGGATTCGGGAGAAGAGACGGATGGGCGGCTGCGACGAGAATGGGGAGTTTGCGAGGGTGGTTCGGGGGAGGAAGTTTGTAGTGGTAATGCACGAGCTCACGATGACCGGAGCTCCGATTTCGATGATGGAATTGGCGACGGAGCTCTTGAGCTGTGAGGCCAATGTTTCTGTAGTTGTTCTTAAAAAGAAGGGCGGCTTGATGCCGGAGCTTGTGAGGAGAAAGATCGAAGTGGTCAAAGATACAAAGATTGTCAGCTTCAAAACTGCGGTGGAGGCTGATGTTGTCATTCCTGGATCAGCCGTCTGTGCTTCTTGGATCGGTGAGAATATTTTTCCGTTTTTGTTCAATTTTTGTCTAAAGTGTCGTCTTATTTAAATTCTTTCAACATCTTGTTGGAAAAATTGGCCGCTGCAATCTGTACTGTTGACGAAATCTCCACCAAACCTGTAATACGCTTCGAGTCACGACTATGTCGCTCTATGCAAAGGGTTACAGAAAATCTGCCTTCAAGATAAATTGAAGCCCGAACTCGAAATTCTTTCCGTTTTCATTTGCACTAACGAAACGGACAGAATACCTGCTTGAATGAATACAAGAACCGAGAATCACTGTGTTCTATTTTCTACAGCAAAACAGAACGCATAATGAATGCTAGAAAATATAGAGAGAGATGTGGGAGAAATTCGGATTATATGTGTGTCTGGATTCTGACAAGTATTGGTCTATTTATAGGCCACTATGCACCCATTGAGAATGGGTACGCACCCGATCCAATCTGACCGTTGGATCAGATCCTATGGTCTAAATCAATTAGTCACACCCAGTCACACTGAACAGGTGTACTGTTTCATTCACACCCAATCGGATTTGACCCTATCCGTTGGATCGTGCCCCGTTCGCGATCGACGGCTGAGATCGCACCTGTAGGCTCGAGTTACACCCGATCGGAACCACTCCACCTTGTAGCGCTAAGTGCAAAGTGCACAGATAAAGCGCCACAATGTACGACAGCCCGGCTCTACCGATATGGTGTGAAGCACCATAGGGTTGCACCACACTAGATTATTGTTTATTCATATTAGGAATGTTTCCTAATATATACCACTCTAACATCTCTCAACTAAACAATGTGGGACAAATCTCACAAAGAGGAAAAACAAGCATTCTAAGGAAACAAGGAAATTTTACAAAACGAAAACGACTCTTTTATTTTGAAAATCTCTTACACATTGGTCCATATAAAATTTATTTCTAGACTTATAAGTTAAAAAACCGCAGCCACTAAAAAGTGATAATTAATCCTCTTCTATAAGAATTTATTTCTTTCCCATATAGCATTACTTCCCGGATTGATGTGTAGTTGAAAACCTTGTAAAGTGGTGTCCTGTCGTTATAACCTCTTCAAATGTAATTCTCCGGTGCCCAAAAAAATTACCCCATACTTGATTGAGCATTGTCATTGTTTCAGAGCAATACAGGGCTAATTTCCCGGGAAGCCAAAGCGAAAATATTGCGTGGTGGATAATGGAGAACCTAAGGCAGTACTACGAAATGTCGAGATATGTTCTAAACAGAGTGAGAGTGCTGATATTTCTGACTGAACCACAATCGAAAGAGTGGCTAGCTTGGTGCAAAGAAGACAACATCAAACTCGATTCTCAAGAGATTTTGGTGGCTCCCCTCTCCGTAAATGACGAACTGGCTTCCGTAGCAGGGTTTTCTTCTTCATCAGACACTTCATCTTCTTCTGGCCCTGAAGTTATGCTTGACAAGAGAAAGGAGTTGAGAAAGGCAGTTAGGGAAGAGATGGGATTGAAAGACAGTGATGTGGTTGTGATGTGTTTGGGGAGCATTAATACTGTAAAAGGCCAGCTTTTGTTTCTTGAATCTGCTGCTCAAATGATGGTTGAAAAAGAACTTTCTAGGTATGATTCTGGCCGACTGTTTGCATGCTTCTTTTCTAGAATAACAACGCGCACTTCCCACAATGACAACTTAGAAGTCAATGTGTTACTCCCTCCCTCGGTCCTATATTGTTCGTCCACTGCGAGAAACATAAATTTTGACGGGGAGCAATTTTTAATTCATTTTTTCTCAAAAAGTTCGATTAGATTCTCACACTATCCCTTTTTCTGTATATATCTAAAAGATACTTCAGATCTTCCAATTAGGCGAAATGACTGGCCAATTAGCTATTCTATTGGAGACACCAAACAATTCTTCAGTTAGCTAAAATAGCCTAACTTGCCTCTTTTACCAGCTTGTTAGAGTTGCTCAAATTGGCTTTTCTAAATTTATAAAATACTATATTAGACACGTAACACCTAACTTGTTGGAGCAGCAAAATGATTCTTCCGCTAGCTAAAATAGCCTAACAGACCTCTTTTACTTTTCTAAATGTATAATATACCATGTTAGATACATGGCTTTTTCTAAACGTTAAAAATAATCCATGTTGCTCCTTGAGAATATATAAATAAATCAAATTGCTCCTTGGGATTAAAAAAAAGTAATAATGCCATGTTAGACGCTTGACAACTTTTGACACTCGTATCCGAGTTCATGCAACATATATCGATCGCAACATGTGTTGATGACCCTGATGTTGTGATCTTTGACAGCGAAGCCAACATAACAGAAGTGGTATCTGACAGTGAACGAGTACTGCAGAAACAGACACTCAAAATTCTTATCGGTTCGCTTTGGTCTAGGAGCACTGATCGACGTTATCTCGAAGCAATGCTCAGAATTATATATCAGCATCCAAACCTATCCAAGTTGGTGTTGTGGACTCCAACAACTTACCGAGTTGTTGCACTTTACTCTGTTGCAGATATTTATGTAACCAATTCCCAGGTAATGGGGTTTTTCCTAGTTTTAACATTTACATAATGGTGATGATATTGGATAATCATTCTGTAACTTTTGTTGGTCTCAAGTAAATTGTCCTTAACGCATCAGTAGATTATACTACTTTTATACACATTTATACACATACCCGAGTCTCGCTCAAGAATAGTTGAGCCGTCTTTCACCCTGATGATCACCACTATTATTTTTTCCTCACCTATGCTCGCCGTTATTATTTCTTTCTCACCGATTACATCTCTATTTTTTCTCTCACATCTCTCTCCCCCATTTTCATCGGTCATATATGGCTATTTATAGGCCCAAAGAATCCCAATTTCCATACCGTTATTAAACTACGCACAAATCAGAGCACAATAGATAGCTCATTTCTACTGGAGCATCCGAATGAATCCATAAGCTAAACCAATTTCTAATATAGGACTGAGCTTTTTCTGTCTTCGATTTTATCTTTGGACAAGTAGATAAAATGAATTTTATAGTCTCTATTTACTAATAGTACGTTGACTGAATAGACGAAGTTTGGGGAAACATTTGGTAGAGTGACGATTGAAGCAATGGCATTTGGTTTACCGGTACAATTCCAATTCCAACCCTACTCAGTTACACCGTTGTATCTCATCCTCGTGTTTGTATAATAAATCGCGATATTGAAATACGAAATTCGTACCCTTTTTTTTTGTTGTAAATCTTCATGAGTGCATGTGTACAGGTCTTAGGAACAGATGCTGGGGGCACAAAAGATATTGTTGAACATAACAAAACAGGTCTCCTACATCCCCTGGGGCGCGAGGGCAATCAATTTCTTGCTCAGAATCTTCAATATTTGCTTGAAAACCCTATAGCACGGCTGGAGATGGGGGCGAGGGGAAGAGAAAAGGTAGAGAAGATGTACCTAAAACGGCACATGCTTGAGAAATTAGCAAGTGGTATATCCAGATGCATGACCACAATCTAAGTGTCTAATGCCTATGAACCATGGATACTGATACACATATACAGTGCGGATACGGATTCATGTATACATGGGTAACACAAATTTATTTGATATGAACTTGGAAAAGAGTTGTGTTTGATCTGTTTGAATTTTTTTATGCAACTTCTTTTTCGTGTGAAAGGTTTTGATTTAATAGTGGTTCTTTTTGAATTAAAATTGAAGGCGTGTTAAGTAGGTGATGTAATGGCTTTGTTGTTAATCTTTCTGTCCATCTTGAATAGGCAGTACACTTCATATGGCGTTTTAGCTGCGCTTCAAGCTTCGTTCGTCTTGTTTGCTAAAATATAGTTTATTTGATTACTCTTCTAATGCTAGGGTCTTTTGTGTTATTGTTATTGATCTTGACCATCATTGGTGTTACTATTGTTATTGTTTTGGAAAATTACGTACACAATGTTAAAGGTTCAAGCACCTAGGTCTTTTGCATCTCCTACTTTTGGGATGTGAAGAAAGAGGAAGGAGTGATGCCATTCAAATTATTTATAAAGAATCCACAATCACTTCTTTTAAAGAGGCAAACTTGCATATATAGATTGATCACACTCAACAGCTTATTTTGGCAAAATACCTGCGAGCTGTTCTGAAAGCTTCTTTCTGCTAATGCGGTAGATTTCTTTCTTCCGGAGGATGCCATCAGAGTATGGAAACTATATTCCATTACATGAAGGCCCAATCTGCTAAAACCGTTTAAACCATTTTAGCAAAAAATCAAATAAAAAATTCAACAACGGATATAAATATGTTTTACTATGAATGATGTTGGGAAAAACGACAGTACTCCTATAGGCCACTAATTGGCTTTTACAAAACCATATTACACTGCCTTGTGATTGACATAAAGTGACGTTGAATCCCGACCAATGAAGATGTTTGGTAAGCTCTTGAAGGACTAAATTTTAAACAATGAATGCGATCACAGACCACAAAGAAAACACACCAGGCAAACCATGCATGCAACGGGACAGAAACTCTGAACTTTGATGAGAGTGCGGATGGACATAGAGGTGGCGTATGTGAGAATGGAGGCCAAATTCTTAATGGTATCCCCCTGTAAAAGCATAGAACCTTTTGATCTAGATATTAACAGATCCGGAGGAACAGCAGAAGGAACACTCCCTCCAAGAACAAGTGCTGTTTTGGTCTGATTGACTGTAAGAATGGGTTTGTCAGATGGCTCCATAGCCATGACCTGAGGAAATGAACCACTACTTGATAAGAATCTGTCGTCTGAGATATTCTTGTGAGCATGCTACACAATGAGCGGGGAAATTGCGGTATTCACCTTGAAGTAGATTATGTCATCACTGCCCATTTGCATCTTTTGGCTGCAAGAAACACAGACTTGCAACTCCAATTGATGTCGTGGAGACAGAAAACATCACCTCTGGTAATTAAGATATCGATCCTTTTCAAAGTGCTTGTGCAATGCCATATCAATTATCGATCTCTTGACAATCTTCAGCCTCAATAGATGAAGTTCCTTCAAGAGATTCAAGGGTACCGCATTCACGCAGGTATCTTCACAAAGGAAATCCTCATATGTGAAGCCTATCTTGGCAATTCAGCATAAGCTTTGTGTCTTAAACTGATGAACGAGAGACTTTGAAGCATGATACATGCAAGACAAGGTTAAAAATGCCAGTAGAGGAGATACATAGGCATGCAGCTTCTCTATCAAATGGAAAAAGATGGGATGGGGGATGGTTATACGAAGGAAAGACGAGCATTGCTGTGGAGATCGGGTTAAGGGCAATTTGTTCTCACAAAAATGTTCTTGGCTTACTAGAGGATCTAGAACGAAAGCTTTACCGATCACACATTACTCATCTAAGTTACCCAAACTTGGTTAATCGTTTCTGTACAAAAAATTATAGTTTATAAAGCTAGGAGTTAACTACTACTTCATAGAATATTGATTAAGACCGAGATAGTTCGTGGGGAGTAAGAAGCTAAGTTACGGTACTTCAAATCAATTTCTTATTTAATTCGAAAAGCAAATAGAAGTCGGGTTATGATTTGAGTAAACTAAAACTTAACTCTAAAGTGATTAAAGGGTTTGATTGATAATTCCCAAAAATATGCTCAAGGCTCATATTTCGTATAGGCTATCTCAACATGGCACGGATGTCTAATACCAGCGTCTTTTCTGTTATTTTATTCTTGACCATCAATTGTGTTACTGTTTTTGTTTTGGAAAATTACACAACGTTAAAGGTTCAAGCACCTAGGTCTTCTGCATCTCCTACTTTTGGGATGTGAAGAAAGGGGAAGGAGTGATGCCATTCAAATTATTTACTAGAATGATCCACAATCACTTCTTTTAAAGAGGCAAACTTGCATATATAGATCACACTCAACAGCTTATTTTGGCAAAATACCTGTGGCTGCGAGTTGTTCTGAAAGCTTAATTCTGCTAATCCAGTAGATTTCTTTCTTTCAGAGGATGCCATTAGAGTATGGCAACTATATTCCACTACATAAAGGCCCAATCTACTAGCAACCTTTTGATCTAGAAATTAACAGATCTGGAGGAACGGCAGAAGGAACACTCCCTCAAAGAACGAGTGCTGTTTTGGTCTGATTGACTCTAAGAATGGGTTTGTCAGATGGCTCCATAGCCATGACCTGAGGAAATGAACCAGTACTTGATAAGAATCTGTTGTCAAAGATATTCTTGTGAGCATGCTACACAATGAGCAGGGAAATTGTGATATTCACCTTGAAGTAGATTGTGTCATCACTGCTTAATTGCATCTTTCGGCTGGAAGAAATACAGACTTGCAACTCCAACTATGTGGAGACAGAAAACATCACCTCTGGTAAGATATCTATCCATTCAAAGAACTTGTACAATGCAATATCAATCATCTCCTGATGATCCTCAGCCTCAATAGATGAAGTTCCTTCAAGAGATTCAAGGGTAACCACATTCGCATGGGAATCTACACAAAGGAAATCCTCACATGTGAAGCCTATCTTGGCAATTCAGCATATAAGGTTTGAGTCTTTAAACCAATGGCAGACGTCTCACTTCCCTTCCCATTTGTTCCCTCATCCACTTTAAGTTCAAAAAGAGATGCCAAAGTCTCTTTACCTTGGTGAACGAGAGACTTGAAGCATGATACATGCAAGCCAAGGTTAAATGCCAGTAGAGCAGATACATAGGTGTGTAGCTTCTCTGTCCAAAGGAACAAGATGGGATGGCGGATGGTTATACGAAGGAAAGACAAGCGTTGCTGTGGAGATCGGGATAAGGGCAATTTGTTCTCACAATTTTCCTGTGGATGGTTAACTGAATAAATCATCAACAACCTGAAAATACCAAACTTACAGTGTCTTTGTAGGTTAATAATAACAGTAACAATCTTACAAACGCACGAAGGAGAGAATAGAGTGTTCCCTCATCTCTATACAACGAAGAAAGTAGAAAACTCTCTTTTTTCAGCAGCCATGATGTTCAATTTTTTGCATCAATGGACATGCATCATACTCAAAGAATAGAGACATTATGTTTTAAGTGGGATGTTTATAAAGGCAGTTGGTCAATTATTCACATTCTTTTTTCTTGTGTTGTGTTGTGTTAGTTGCACTTGAGACCTCTTAAAGTAGCCTGATTGGGTTTGGTACACTTATCCCACATCGTTCATCTAAGACTGGGACTTGGTTAATGGTTTTTTGGTTTCTGTACCAAAATTATAATTTATAAAACTAGGAGTTAACTACTATTCCCTAAAATATTGATTAAGACCGAGATTGCTCACGGGAGTAAAAAATTAAGTTACTTCCAAATCAGTTTCTAATTTGATTCGAAAAGCAAATAGAAGTTGGATTTTGATTTGAGTTAAAGGGTTAGAAACCAAGAGAGAGAAGGGACTAGGGTTTCAATTCAACCTCCCCTTGTAACATAATTGTTATGAGACATAGGGTTCATATTCAACATATAACCACACCACCGTTGGAGAAGCAATTTCTATCGATAATCTCCAAAAATTTGCTCTCATGACTCGTACTCTGTGCAGGTTATCTCAACACGGCACAGATCATCTCACTGAATTTAACCAATGGCACGACCTGTCTCATGTTATATAATTTATCTCAAAGCCTATGCCGAAACAATGAATACAATTGTATGAGGGCGCTTGATATTATGAATATAAACACAAAAGATAAATCGGAAAAGTGTTAACTTTCATAAATACTATCAATCATCCAAAGTCGAAAAATTAATTGTTGAATAAAAATCCTAGTAATCTAAACAATCACATTACTCGTAGAGATATCCTCGTTACCCTAACCGGAGCCGTTTTGCCGCTCATACTCCGAGATTGTGCGTCTGTGTCGCCGTGTCGGCCTACTCCGCAGAACCCTTTCATGCTCAGCCGTGTAATATCTGTATCTCTCTCTGTAAAGTAAAGAAACTACGGGTGTACACGATCCGGATTCGGATTGGTACGGTTCTTTAGAAAACCAGTAAACGGACCATTTCAAATGATTCTAGAAAATTGAGAACCAGAACCTAACCAATATATGAGTGGAACCTAATCAGAGCCAAACCACAAAACCGGTCCTGTGTGAGAAAGAGAGACGTGAGATTGAAATTATAAAGACTAATCCGTTAAATAAAGTTGCAAAAAATTGAAAGAATAGGAAGGCAATCCATTAGAATAGAAAAGGAAGGAAAAAAATAAAAACTTTCCTAACAAATTAGATTTCATCTCTAAATAAAGTAAATTTAACAAGAAAGAGATTAACTTACCAAATTATACACATATATTTATTTTTATATAATTATATATATTAGTTTTAAATGGTCCGGTTCGGTTCTAACTATGGTTCTTTAATTGAGAACCAGTAACCGAACCAAAATTAATGGTTTTTATTTTTTGGAACCATAACCTGACCGCAGAACCACAAAACCAGATCAAATTGGACGATTTGGTCCGGATCAGACCGGTTTTACTGTTCAGACGGTTTTTTTAACACCCCTAAAGAAACAATGAATTTCCCAAACCAATTAATCACAATTATTTGCTTGGGCCTTAACAATTCTAACCTCGTTAATTACCCTGGGCCTCCACATTTAACTTTCTTACTTGGGCCCAGAGGCCGAGCTTCGATTCTCCAAAATTTGAATCACCAGCCCATACTACATTTCGATCGAATTTAATTTAATTTCTAGGTGAGCCGTCACATAAAATAATTCTCAATTTAGCTCCGTGTACCATTTAATTGCTCTACCAGCCCTAAAACAAGCAATGTTTCGCTTTCTCAAATAAGTACTTAAAAAATAAGGATTTATTTTCAAGTTTAAAAATAATAAATTTACAAAAAAAAAAATTTTTTTTTGCAGGGTTTAATAGATTTCGATGAGATCTATCAAACAATATCCATATTGTATATTTTTTATTTCAATAAGCCTACTATTTTTAAGCTTGAAAATTATAAATAAATACATATTTTTGAAGGAGCAAAAGCGGAACGGGGCTTTAACACGCTAAAAGGACGTAACGAGCCTAAGTTGGGGGTACTTACGCACCTATTGATTAATATATTTTAGCGACTACTCCACATATTGCTTATTGATTTTAGGTTAAAACCTTCCAAGAAATCTAACATGGTATTAAAGCTAGGTCCTCCTCAATTCGTAGCTCCACATGAGGGGGAATATTAAGACTTTATTCTATTTTGCTCATCTAAACCACCCAAACTTTGTTATACTCCATCTATTGCCAATTGTTTTCAAGGTTGAAACCCTCCAAAAAATCTAACAGGGTTGATTGTGTTTATGTCTGGTCACAATGCGGCAATGCCTAAGTTGTGCAGCAAAGTATTGGGTACATGTCGTCGGACAAGGATAATTTGTCGGTATCATAATGTTGGAAGTCATAGCTTTTTTTCTTTTTTCTTGTCAAATTTATGGTACAGATTTTAGGAATGAATGTTGGGGGCACAAAAGATATTATTGAACATAACAAAACGGGTCTACTCCACGTCTCCACCCTTTAGGGCACCCGGAGCTCCAATTCTTTCTGCAAATCTTCAATTTTTGTTTAAAAACCCTTTAGTGCGGGGATGAGGAGAAGAGAAAAGGTAGAGGAGATGTACCTAAAACGGCATATGTACAAGGAATTCGCAAGGGTTCTATCCAGATGCATGGACAGAAACTAAGTAGTAGCTAGTTATTAACTCCTCTGAAGAATGGATACCATAAAAGATACAATACGCAACAGGAATATAGCGATACGAGAAAATCTAAAAGTTCTGCAAATTTGTTTAGAAAAACATTAGACAAACAAGCATTTTTGCAATTTTTTCACACAGCAATACACACAAGTACAGGAAAGATAAGAAACCGTTATATTCTTCTTAAGTAGAAGTGTTGTACACATTTTTCCTTAGTTTGGTGGGTTAGTTCTCACCACACCCACCTGGCCACAAGAAAGGACTAGGTGTGAGAAGAGATAAGATTGATAAATGTACGACTATTGAATAATTTAAAAAAATTTGGTGCAAAACTAATAAATTTGAAAATAAAAATTGAATAAGGGCAAAATGTGCATTTTTTTTAAAAAAGTAAAAAAAAAGTGCTAGTGGAACGGGGCAAATGTTGTGTCCGCCGCTTGGGGTGGAATGTTGTGTCCCTAACATTATTTCTTGTGGAATTGGAGGCACTCAAGGACGGAACCAGGATTTTATCATAGCAATGGCGAAATGTATACTAAAAAAATAAAAAAAAATGCATTACAATATTAATAATCATCGGTTCCAGAAAAAATTAAAATAACATAACAAAAACTAAACTAAATGATGTTGGTCATTTACACGGGGAGTACAAAAGAAGACTAATTTTAATTTTGGGCATCGATAATGGCATAATAATTAAATTTCCTTAATTTTTTTAGGTTAAGTTGTTTTAGTGTGGAATAGTTTTTTCTTAATTACACATCATCATTTATATTATTTCACTGTGGCCTATTGAATTTAGTTTTGGAATACTTTTTTGGGTCTCCTTTCATTAAAAAAAAAATAGAAGATTTATGACTAGTATATAATAAAAAATAAGGAAAAAAACCAAACAGTGACGAGATTATATAAGTTGGGGATAAAAAAATTTGTCACATATAATAATTGCATTTTCTAAAATTCTTATCATGGCGGTCACCGCCATTAGACCCCCTTTGTTCCATCCTTGGTTAGCATGTTAGCTGGCGTATGTAAGTCATTATAGGTCATATATTATAATGATGCAATATTATAATGTAGGTCAATGCTCATTCATTCTGCAATATTATAGTATATGGCCATTTATTATAAATTCTCTAACTAAAAGTGTAATCAGAAACTCTTAACCAAAACTCTCTCTTAAATCAAGTCTCGCAAAATACTAATTTCCACAAAAAAAAAAAAAACAACATTTACTGGCTTCTCCAATCCAAATGAAAGAATCTTCAATCAATCAAACAAACAAACAAATTAATGGAGAGCGGAGTTTTCCAATATTGGATTTGAGCAAAAAAATTCCACACACAATCTTTCTCAAATACGAGAATGACTGTATGTGGGGATAAGCTCATTCAATGTGCAATTGAGACATTTCGTGTGTTTGTTTTAGCAGACTTTCAGAGAAGACTTCTGCAGTCAGCTTCAATAACAACAGGCCCTTGTTTGCCACCAGTTGATAAAGTGGGGACCTATTAATTTAGTGGGAAATAAATTTCATTCAGTCCTTTTGATTCCCTCGTTCAACAATAAGTTAATAATATTCTCTCATTAGATACCAAACCATCATTCTCAATTAAATGAAACCAAAAAGAGAGACCAAGACTATTTGAATAGTACACATATGTACTTGTCAACAGGATAATTCTCATGTCAAGAAATCCTCCCATAGTAACTTTTGATCTGATTCTTAATTCTCGATCAATCTTGTGATTGTTATAGTTGGAATGGTCTCGAAAGACAATTTAAGGAATCTATCTCCAACTAATTAATTAAAAGTGGCACGAGACACTGAGATATACTCCCTCCGTCCCAAATTGATTGTCCGGTCCGCAAAACGGAGTGTTAAAAATAATACAATTTTTGCAAGAAAAAATCAAAAATTTTTCAACAACTTACTAGATATCAATGAGAATTTTTAATTTGTGAAAAAAGTTTGAATTTTTTCTTGAAAAAATTGCATTATTTTTAATACTCCGTTTTGCGGACGGGACAATCAATTTGGGACGGAGGGAGTACGTGATTATAAAAAGTAAGGAATGCAGCTGTCTCCAAATAATGTTTTCTAATGAACCTGGCTATATTTGAATCAGATTGGTCGTTCTTAATCTTGTTTAGCTCATTAGTTTTGGTTGCATAGTCATAGTTGTAGATTTGATTGGGTTCAAGCAAAAGTAAAATAAATTAAGAATACAAGAATATCCACGTGATTCTGTTCCCGAAGTACTGAAAAATCTCCGTAATATATATATATATATACATATATACAGTGAGCTTCAAGTAAGGGCGCCCTTACCGGATCACGGTAAAGGCTTCCCCTTTTCTTCCATTTTTCGACCAAATTTTGATGATCCGAGCCGCTCAATGTGTTTAGAACGTGATTTTAAGGGTACCCGCGAGAAATCAGCAAAAAAAAAGACCAGAAAGGGTTTCATTCGAGCATTTTTTATTTGAACCGTTTGATAAAAAATAAACAAAAACTGCTCGGATGAAGCCCTTCTCGGTCATTTTTTTTGCCGATTTCTTGAGAGTACCCTTAAAATCATGTTCTGAACACATTGAGCGGCTCGGATTATCGAAATTCAATCGGAAAATGGGAGGACCTTACCTTAACAAGGTAAGGTCGCCCTTACCTGATTGAAACTGTATATATATATAGTCAGTCTCAAATGAGGGGATCCTCATTTTAGTTAAAATGCATACCTCCTCATTTCTCTCATTTTTCGATCAAATTTCGATGATCCGAGCTGCTCAATGTGTTCAGAACGTGATTTTAAGGGTACCCGCGAGAAATCGGCAAAAAAAATGATCGGGAAGAGCTTCATCCGAGCAGTTTTTGTTTGAACTATTTGATAAAAAATAAACAAAAACTGCTCGGATGAAACCCTTCTCGGTCATTTTTTTTGCTAATTTCTCGCGAGTACGCTTAAAATCACGTTCTGAATGCATTGAGCGGTTTGGATCATCAAAATTCAATCGGAAAAGGGAGGTTCGCATTTTATTAAAATGAGGTGGTCCTTACGGAAGACAGACTGATATATATATATATATCCCCGTACTTATTAATTTCCTTATGCTGGTTTGAAGACTCAATGGGGTATCTTTCTGCATGACTCGATATCCAACCTAATAGAATGACTAATTTGGAGATAGATCTCATCGACCGTTTATTAGCAGGGATTCAATTAAAGTTGAGATAAAATTCGTAAAGACTGACCCTCAATACAAAAATGCATTACAATATTAATAGTCATCGACTCCAGAAAAAATTAAAATAACATAACAAAAACTAAACTAAATGATATTTTTCATTTACACATGGAGTATGGAAAATGACTAATTTTAATTTTGGGCATCGATAATGGCATAATAATTAAATTTCCTTAATTTTTTTAGGTTAAGTTGTTTTAGGGTTAGAGTGTGGATTTTTTTTCTTAATTACACATCATCATTTATATTATTTCACTTTGGGCCATTGAATTTAGTTTTGGAATACTTTTTTGGGTCTCCTTTCTTTGAAAAAAAAGAAAAAAGATTTATGACTAAAATATAATAAAAAAATAAGGAAAAAAACTTAGCAGTGGCAAAACTATATAAGTCGGGAATAAAAAAAATTGTCACATATAATAATTGCATTTTCTTAAATTATTGACGTGACGGCCGCCGCTACTAGACCCCCCCTAGTTCCATCATTGGAGGCACTTGGAAATTAACACAATATCAGAGAGGATCAGAGTAACTTATTCACTATTTCTCCGTGAATAAGTTATTTATGGCAGCGCACAACCTCACTTGTCCGTCTCGGCAATCAATGTTTGAGATATATTTTTAAACTTTAATCAGTAATAAATATCTCCGACCGGAAATAATTTGTTTTTAATCCAGACCATCCAAAACACTTTTGAACGCACAAAATTGAGCGCTGTAAAACTTAGTTTACGGAGCCTCCGTTAAAAAGTTTGGGATGTTGACAATCAGATTAATTAATTCACGTCAACTAGTTAATGAAACCTCAGCACGTTTAGCTGTTAATTAATTAGTAAGTAATTAGTTGTTAAGGCGTAGCTAGGAAGTTGTGTCAGCTGTGGTTATTGAACTAGTACTCTAATCTGGATGCCTAAATAGAAAATAATTATTTACGTCAGCCAAAGATTTAGATAATGTTTGATTTGTTCTTGGTGAAAGTACCACATATTTTTAAATGTGTTAAAATACCTGACGTGATTAAGTATGCAAGTTTCAACAGTTGTACATTTAATTAATTGGATTTAAATATGTTTTATTTGTTCTTGGTGACAGTACTATATATTTTTAAACTGACATGCATACCTGAGGTGATTAATTAAATTATATGTAATTAAATTGAAAAAATGTAATTAAATTATGGAAGTCAAACATGATTCTCCAATCGGAGATGATCCATGTGGCGTAATCGTGAGTTTCAGAATAATCAATGGGCCCAAATCATCCGTAAGATACCGTTAACATTAAATTTTTTGGCTGCCCAACATAAATAAAAATATAAAAATAATTGGAGAGATCTGTAAAAATAATTTATGAGATTATAATTTTTTGAGTTGTTTTAATTTGCTGACCCTGAAAGTATGGTGATCAAAAAAACAAATCAGGTAATAAGGGGAAATTTTATCGTTTTTTATTTTAAACAAAATGAATATTTCATATTACATTGTTCTATTCATAATTGACTCCGTTAAAAAAGTATGACACACTCTGGTATCACAAAGTATGAAAGCATGCATAATTAAGTAACGGTGGCCATCACCCGAACGGTTTTAAAATCTCATTTATTGGACTAGCATTTTTTATTTTTACTATCGAACTTTATCCATTTGTCACCTCTAAGTTTTGATTACTAGAAAACTAAATTGTAGGACTTCTTTCCTACAACATTAGTTGCAAAAAGATCATCGACTAAAACAATTTGAAGAGTTAACATTTTCTTTTCCAAAAAAAGAAAAATGTTGACTCTTTTGGGGTCAGTTATCATAGAGCCTTTTTTTAGAAGAAACAATTTGAAGAGTTAACATTGCTATTAGTCTCGGAAACTAAATTTCAGACATCGTACCATTTTGGACTCGAATAAGAGGTCAAATTACAATGACAAAGCTGAAACTATTAGGTGGAGAGATCCCAACATTATACTAAGTGATCACCCGTTTCAATCGCGAGAAATGTGAGGTCTGTCCATTATAGGACATGCTCTGTATATTGACCATGATATTCTCTCTAGCTCTGATTGCTAAACATTACTCCGTAGATTTCTATCCACATCATGCCTAGTTTTTAAATAGAAACACTTTCGAATAATCAATTCTCTGTGATGTCTAGAAGATGAAAAAAAATTCAGGAATAAGCAAAAGTTCCCGGTTTGTCTTCGATAACGGCATTTAACTATCTTCTTGAAATAATGCAGATTCGAGCTGTAGGCTCTTTCAGGATTATTGGGGAGTCTTTTTTATTCGGTCTGTAGTCATGTGGCGTACGTGGATTGTAAATTTTTAAAATGTGTAGCTGAATGCGCCCTGCTCTCATACCATAAAAAATAAAAATAAAACTAGAGAGAGAAGAAGGACTCTAGTTCTTACTATCTAAACAAATGCATATTTTTGTCATTCCTTAGTTAAACTTAATCCAAACTCAATCCGTCCTAGGTATCACTAACCAACTTATATAAGCCTCCCCTCCATACATATAGGCAACCACTTTTGACCCGTGGAGGAATGAGGACTGTGTCTTTGATCAGAGGGATCAATTCCCAGGGAACGGAGGGAAGAATTTGTATTGGCAGCAATGCCAAACAGTTGTTTCGGAGTAACCGATTCATCCTTCTGTTGTTGTTAATCACTTTCTGGACTTATGCTGCATTCTATGTCCAGTACTACTCTCGGTCGTCGTCTCGCAAGGGTGACAACGAAGCTTTCCTTGGCCGTGAACGAATGCGCAAGCAAGACGATCATGTAAACAACGCTGTATCCGAAGAGAACTATCGTAGACAACGCGTAGTTCCGAACGAGAATCCTTCGGTTGTCGTGAGTGGAAAAGGTTTAATTGGTGGATTGAGAAGAAACAGTACTAGTTATGGATTGGTAATGGGTCCATTTGATTCGACAGAGGACAGGATTCTGGAGAAGAGACCGACGGGAGGCTGCGACAAGAATGGGGAGTTTGCGAGGGTGGTTCGGGGGAGGAAGTTTGTAGTGGTGTTGCACGAGCTCACGATGACCGGAGCTCCGATATCGATGATGGAGTTTGCGACGGAGCTCTTGGGCTGTGAGGCCACGGTTTCTGTAGTTGTTCTTAACAAGAAGGGCGGCTTGATGGCGGAGCTTGTGAGGAGAAAGATAAACGTGGTCAAAGATAAAAAGATTATCAGCTTCAAAACTGCTGTGGAGGCTGATCTTGTCGTTCCTGGGTCAGCTGTCTGTGCTTCTTGGATCGGTGAGAATATTTTTCTATTTTCGTTCTTGTTTTTATATCGTCGAGATTGTCAACCATAACTAATACTGAGACATTTATGAACATGTTAAGGTCCGCTAGCTTGTGTGTAAGCTTGGTCGTGTAGCCACCTTTTGGGTGAGGTCTTGGATTTGACTCTCGTTGGTATTGGCCTTGTGCACTCTCTAATGAAAAATTGAAGGGTCGAATTTTCCGAAGTTAAGAATTTATTATTTCATTGTGCGTACCGCTAGTCTGGACTATCAATGAAAGAAGTATGATAATATACACCGAAATGGAATTGTGTCTCTTGGTCTGCCCTCTCCGATGCTATTTAGTTTTAATTTGGAGGCATGGTTCCGCAGCAAAACAGGTATAGGAGGGCTACTGTTTCAGTGATTTTCTGAGAGCAGACACTTTGTGCATATTACCTAAAATTAGGTCTGTCTCCAATCTTCCCCCGCTCATGCCTCCAATGATTGAGGACTACATGGGTTCTGTTATTGTTGTGGTAAGAATTTATTATTTCGAGGTCATAAAGGGTCGAACCTAGCTTGGTCGTCGGTGGGTTATTCCTATAGGATTTGGGCCCGAAGAGATCATAATCTTGAGTTGTGTTAACGATGCCTTTAGATCTTGTCCTCCAGTTCACGTCTATTGGTCACTTGCCTTTGCTGGGTCCAAAAGTTGTGATGACTCTTTTGTTCTTTTGGTCCCAATGCTCATGCCTAATTAGGCAAGGTTGTAACCTTGCGCTTGACCTACCTCCATCCTCTTTTATTAAAAAAAAAAAATGATATTTAACCCTCCTCTTTAAGAGTTTATTTCTTGAGAATAAATTCCTTACATCGCCGATGTAAACATTTATTTCATCTAAATCAATTGTATTGCGACACGTGTCAAAACAGTGGTCCCATTTAATAAAACATGACGACGTGGCGCAATACTATTGATTTTGAGGAAACAAATGTTTACACCGGCGGTGTAAATAATTTATTCTCTTGTTTCTTTCCCATAGTATCTTTACTTCCCGGATTGATGTGCAAATGAAAACCTTGTAAAGTGGTGTCCTGTCGTTATAATTCTTCAAATGTAATTACCCCATACTTGATTGAGCATTGTCGTGGTTTCAGAGCGATACAGGGCCCATTTCCCTGGAAGCCAAAGCGAAAACATTGCGTGGTGGATAATGGAGAACCGAAGGGAGTACTACGATATGTCGAAACATGTTCTAAACAGAGTGAAAATGCTGATATTTCTGATTGAACCACAATCGAAAGAGTGGCTGGCTTGGTGCGCAGAAGACAACATCAACCTCGATTCTCAAGAGATTTCGGTGGCTCCCCTCTCCGTAAATGACGAACTGGCTTCCGTAGCAGGGATTTCTTCCTCATCAGACACTTCCTCTTCTTCTGGCCCTGAACTCATGCTTGACAAGAGAAAGGAGTTGAGAAAGGCAGTAAGGGAAGAGATGGGATTGAGAGACAGTGATGTGGTTGTGATGTGTTTGGGGAGCATTAATCCATCAAAAGGCCAGCTTTTGTTTCTTGAATCTGCTGAAATGGTGGTTGACAAAGAACTTCCTAGGTATGATTCTGGCTCACTGTTCGCCTGCTTCTTTTCTAGCTAGAATAACAGCGCGCTTTTCCCACAATCACAACTTAGAAGTCAATGTGTTAGTCCCCACATGTGTTGATGACCCTTGATGCTGTTATCTTTGACAGCGAAGCCAACATAAGAGAAGTGGTATCCGAGGGTGAACGAGTACTGCAGGAACATACGCTCAAAATTCTCATCGGTTCGCTTTGGTCTAAGAGCAACAAGCGGGAATATGTCGAAGCAATGCTCAGAATTATGTATCAGCATCCAAACCTATCCAAGTCGGTGATTTGGACTCCGACAACTACGCGCGTTGCAGCACTTTACTCTGCTGCAGATGTTTATGTGACCAATTCCCAGGTAATGGGGTTCTTCCAAGTTTTAACATTTACATAATGGTGATGATATTGGATGATCATTTTGTAACTTTTGTTTGTCTCAAGTAAATTGTCCTTAACGCATCACTAGAATAGACCCC
This sequence comes from Rhododendron kiyosumense, assembly GCA_019656275.1. Taxonomy (NCBI): domain Eukaryota; kingdom Viridiplantae; phylum Streptophyta; class Magnoliopsida; order Ericales; family Ericaceae; genus Rhododendron; species Rhododendron kiyosumense. The sequence continues at coordinate 372,874 of BPLS01000619.1, forward strand.
AGCCTTTCACATACTTTTATACACATCTACCCAAGTCTCGCTCAAGGATAGATAGTTGAGCCGTCTTTCACCCTGATGCTCACCATTATTATTTTTTTCCTCACCTATTACATCTCTATTTTTTCTCACACATCTCTCTTCCCCATTTTCATATATGGCTATTTATAGGCCCAAAGAATCCCAATTTCCATACAAATCTCTATATTGTATTCTCTCTGTTTACTAATAGTACATGGACTGAACAGACGAAGTTTGGGGAAACATTTGGGAGAGTGACGATTGAAGCAATGGCATTTGGTTTACCGGTACAATTCCAACCCTACTCAGTCTCACCGTTTTATCTTGTCCTCATGTTTATATAATATAAATCACCATATTGAAAGATGAAAGTCTACCTTTCTCCTTCTTTTTCTTTTTAATTTTTTGCGCATGTTGTGCAGGTCTTAGGAACAGATGCGGGGGGCACTGCAGATATTGTTGACCATAACAAAACGGGTCTCCTCCATCCCCTGCGGCGCCGGGGCAATCAAGTTCTTGCTCGGAATCTTCAATTTTTGCTTGAAAATCCTTTAGCGCGGAAGGAGATGGGGTTGAGGGGAAGAGAAAAGGTAGAGAAGATGTACCTGAAGCGGCACATGCTTGAGAAATTAGCAAGTGCTATATCCAGATGCATGACCAAAATCGAAGTATCTAATGCCAATGTACCATGGATACCGATACACATCTACAATGCGGATACGGCTATTTGAGAAATTGTTGGAATGGAATTTAGAATTAGTGATTATGTTAAGTACATGGGTAACACAGATTCATATACATTAGGTACATAGAAAGAGATCAAGTGTGTTCGATGTATGTCCGGCGTACATGTGTTATGTATCTCCATAATACAGAGGTTAATATATGGTTAATTTGTAGGAGCCTAGAAGTACGTAAAACCACTCTACAAAGGCTCATTGGACTGCCGATCAAAAAACACAAAAAAAGGGGTCATTGGACACTCTATAAGTACATTGTGAAGAATGCTTATATAAATGGTCATTAGTCAATTTTAGTTTTCTTTTTCATCTTTTCAAGAACAGAAATGCTACTCCACCGCCAAGTTCCACCCCTCCACCCACCGCTCGCCTACGTGAGGTATGTCCCCACCTATTTTTAAGAAAAAGAAAGAGAAAGAGAAAAAGGCAGATCAAAATCAACGCTTCAACCTTTAATCAACGCCCTAATTAATCTCCGTCACCTGTTGGCTCCTCCTGCTCCCAGCCACCGGTTTCCTCAGCTCGAAAACCAAGTCATCCCTCTCATCGCATATCGTCACACCAATCCCAACCAAATCCACTCTCTCCCGCTCACCAAACCCTTGCAGTAAACCCTAAACGTCATCGCATCCGCACCACTGCTCGACCCCTCCCCGTATGGCCTCACGAAGTTATCCCTGTACTGGTCCCACTCGTCCTCCGACATCTTATTGATCTCGGCCACAGAGGAAGCACCAACACCATCCCTTCCCACGGAGGAACTAGTTAAAAAACGAGGTTGGTCGGGTATGGTATGAGGCAGTGCCTCAAATTATTGGGTAAATGAGACACCCACCTGTCTCCGTTGGTTAAGGCTTGGAGTTTGCTCCCCAAGTCCCCGGTTCGAGACCCTTTAGGGCCACCCCATGGGCTCCCATAAGAATGTTCCACAGGCTAGTGGGGGCCGTAGTGATTTAGTCCCATGGTGCATGTAAGCTGACCCAAAGACACCTATATAAAAAAAATAAAAATAAAAGGATAAATGCACAACCATTCATGGGTTGAGTTTTAGAGCTTCCATTTTCTCTTATTTGTGCTATTCAATGTGCACTTAGTATATGGTATTATATGATAATTTGCGTTTTAAAATGGAAGGACACAAACAAGAACATCAATTTCGATCTGAAAATTGTGCGTGAGATTTATTACTCCTCCGTCCAAAAAGACTATATTGTGTTTTCACTACTTGGACCTTTAAAAATAATTGTCTGTAACTCATACAACAATTAATAAATACGGATGAGTATTTCAGAGGTCCAAATATAAAAAAGGATTGAGAAATCCCGTAGTACAAGGCTCTGCTAAGCACCCTATAGGGCGCACACGGGTAATCGATCTTGACAATCAAAATTAGTTGGGGTCAACTATAGTTAATGAAACCTCAGCTAACGAAATCACGTTTAGCTGTTAATTAATTAAGGAATTAGTAGTTAAGACGTAGCTAGGAAGTTAGTGTCAGCTGTAGATATCGCTAGTCTGGATGCCTAATAGAAAATAGGGCAAATTTTCGTAGCCATCCCTCTAATTTTACGGTTGTCTCAATTTCGTCTCTCTAGTTTCAATTGTCATTATTTCGTCCCTATAGTTTGTTTTACGTTCCAAATTGGTTAAATCGTTAACACCGTTAATGAAACTAACGGAAAAAATTTGATTAAAAAATAAGTGCTCCAATTTTCAATTCAGTTGAACCGGTGCGAAGATTTTATTTTTTTGATCATTTTATCCTAGAAGGTCGTAATGAATTTTTGACCCTAAGGTCTTTCAATGAGCACCCGAATACTCCTTATTTAGTTTCAGAGCTCTCTTATGGTGCTCATTGAAAGGCTTTAGAGCAAAAAATCCATTATGATCATTTAAGATAAAATGATCAGAAAAATAAGATCTTCACACTGGTTTAACCGGATTGAAAATTGAAGCACTTAATTTTTTAATCATATTTTTTCCGTTAGTTTCATTAACGGTGTTAACGATTTTACCAATTTGAAACGTAAAACAAACTACAGGGACGAAATGGTGACAATTGAAACTAGAGGGACGAAATCGAGACAACCGTAAAACTAGAGGGACAATTACGAAAATTTGCCTAGAAAATATTAGTAACAGTGTTATCAATACCATTCCGTACCGGCCGGTACGTACAATTTTTGACAGAATCCGGTACCCTACACCTCTAATTCTGTTCCGACTCAAATATCGGTCGGTACCGGCCAATACTGGAGATACCGGTTAATACCGGCCAATACCGGATAGTACCGGATTACTTTTAAATTTATTTTTTTCTTCAACTACCAGACAGTACCGGTCAATACCGGACGGTACCAGGCAAATACTGGACGCTACCAGACAAATACCGGACGCTACCGGACAAATACCGGGATATTTTTTATTTTTTCTGTTTTAAAAAGTGTATATTATACTATAAATTCTTTAAGGTATGAAAATAACACTAATAGCAATTAATCCGAAACGGTACCCGGTATCTCACCGGTACCGGTACGTATCGTACTAGTGAGAAAGCCGGTACTCTAGCCGGTACGGTATTCAGAACATTGATTAGTAAAGATTTAGATATGTTTGATCTGTTCTTGGTGACAGCACAATATATTTTCCCTACAGTTGCAATGGCATTGTCATGTAATCATTAAATTGAAAAAATGTACTAATTAAATTATGGAAGTCAAACGTGTGATTCTCCAATTGGAGATGATGTTGGTGCAAATTCGTCGAACCCGATTGAAAGAGTATAAAACAAGCAATATGGAGTGAAAGGGATTCTTCAACTAGCTAGCGTTATACATAATGTTGTTGTCCTTCCCATTTGTTCCCTCATCCACTTTAAGTTCAAAAAGAGATGCCAAAGTCTCTTTGCCTTGGTGAACAAGAGACTTGAAGCATGATACATGCAAGCCAAGGTTAAATGCCAATAGAACAGATACATAGGCGCGCAGCTTGCTTCTCTGTCCAAAGGAACAAGTTGGGATCGATGGCGGATGGTTATACAAAGGAAAGACTTAAGCATTGCTGTGGAGATCGGGATAAGGGCGCGCACAATTTGTTCTCACAATTTTCCTGTGGATGGTTAACTGAATAAATCATCAACAACCGGAAAGTACCAAACTTTCATTGTCTTTGTTGCTTTACAGTAACAATCTTACAAACGCACAAAGGAGAGAATAGAGTGTTCCCTTATCTCTATAGAACGAAGAAAGTAGAAAACTCTCTCTTTTCAGCAGCCATAAACTCTCTCTCTCTTTTTTTCATCAATAGACTTGCATCATACTCAAAGAATGGCGACATTATGTTTTTAAACGTGGGATGTTTATAAAGGCAGTTGGTTAATTATTTACATTCTTTTTTCTTGTGTTGTGTTAGTTGCACTTGAGACCTCTTAAGGTAGTTTGATTGGGTTTGGTACACTTTATCCCACATCGCTCGTCTTAGACTGGGACTTGGTTAATGGTTTTTTTTGTTTTGTTTCTATACCAAAATTATAATTTATAAAACTAGGAGTCAACCACTACTCCCTAAAATATTGATTAAGACCGAGATTGCTCGCGGGAGTAAAAAAATTAAGTTACTTCCGAATCAATTTCTAATTTGATTTGAAAAGCAAATAGAAGTTGGATTTTGATTTGAGTTAAAGGGTTAGAAACCGAGAGAGAGAAGGGACTAGGGTTTCGATTCAACCTCACCTAGTAACATAATTGTTATAAGACATAGGGTTCATATTCAACATATAACCACACCACTGTTAAGAGTAGCAATTTCTATCGATAATCCCCAAAAATATGCTCTCAAGACTCGTATTCTGTACAAGTTATCTCAACACGGCACAGATCGTCTCACTGTATTTAACCAATGACACGACCCGTCTCATGTCATATAGTCTATATCTCATTGTATGACGGTGCTTGATAAATCGGAAAAGTCATAAATACTATCAATCATCCAAAGTCAAAAAATTAATTGTTCAATAAAAATCCTAGAAATCTAAACAATCACATTACTCATAGAGATATCCTTGTTACCCTAACCGGAGCTGTTTAGCCGCTCATACTCCGAGATTGTGCGTCTGTGTCGGCCTCCTCCCCATAACCCTTTCAAGCTCAGCCGTGTAATAGCGGTATCTGTAAATTAAAGAAATAAATGAATTTCCCAAACCAATTAATCACAATTCTCCTTTTGACACTAATTATTTCCTTGGGCCTTAACAATTCGGGAAAATAACAGTCAAAAATGTGTTTTGATAATTAATACCCGCCAAAGACATGCTGAGAACATTTGTTAATACTGAAAATGTCCTTAACGGATATTAATTATCAAAACACGTCTTGGACCGTTATTTTTCCTAACAATTCTTACCTCGCTAATTACCCTGGGCCTTCACATTTAACTTTCTTACTTGGGCCCAGAAGCCGAGCTTCAATTCTCCAACATTTGAATCTCCAGCCCATATTACATTTCGATCGAATTGAATTTGATTTCTAGGTGAGCCATTACGTGAAATAATTCTCAATTTAGCTCTGTGTACCATTTAATTATTTTGCAAGCCCTAAAACGAGCTCTGTTCCGTTTTCTCAAATAAGTACTTAAAAAATAAAAATCTATTTTCAAGCTTAAAATAATAAACTTACAAAAAAAAATTAATTTTTTTTTTGCATGGTTTAATAGATTTTGATGAGATCTATAAAATAATATTCATATTGTATATTTTTTTTATTTCAATAAGCCTACTATTTTTAAACTTGAAAATTATAAATATATACTTATTTTTGAAGGAGCAAAAGCGGAACGGAGCTTTAACACGCTAAAAGGAAGTAACGAGCATAAGTTGGGGTACTTACGCACCTATTGATTAATAAATTTTAGAGACTACTCCACATATTGCTTATTGATTTTAGGTTGAAACCTTTCAATAAATCTAACATGGTATTAGAGCTAGGTCCTCCTCAATTCGTAGTTCCACGTGAGGGGGAATGTTAGGACTTTATTCCATTTTGCTCATCTAAGCCACCCAAACTTGGTTATATTCTAGAATCTTAAGGTTAGTACTCCACCTATTGCCAATTGATTTTAAAGTTAGAACCCTCGAAAAAATCTAACGGGGTTTATTGTGTATGGTCACTATGGGGCAATGCCTAAGTTGTGCAGCAAATTATTGGGTAAATGTCGTCGGAGAAGGATAATTTGCCGGTATCAGAATGTTGGAAGTCATAGCTTTTTTTCTTTTTTCTTGTCAAATTTGTGGTGCAGGTTTTAGGAACGAATGTTGGGGGCACTGATAAGCACCCGAAAATGGAATATAGGGTGCGCTCGTATCTAGGCTTAGTGTTAATTTAAGTGCTAATTAGTTATTTTTAATGATTTTTGCTCGTAGAATGTTTTGGTGTTGTTTTGTAGGCGAATCGCCTAAGAAGGAGCTTTAAAGGCCTAGAGCGTGGCATGGCCTGAGAATGGCCCGATGGCCAAGGCGTGGCCAAGGCGCAGCCCGGGCAGAAGAGCAACGGCCAAGGCCCAGCCAAGGCAGAGCAAGACCAACGGCTGCTATTGGGCTCGGCATCGATGGAAGAAGAAAAGTGACATCGATGCCGAGCAGCTTAGTCCACCAGGCCCTTAACCATCTCGGCATCGATGGGAAGAATCAAGTGCCATCGATGCCGAGCCTCTTAGTGGCCCAGCTTATGGCCGTGGCCAGCGATGCCGAGCGCAACAGTGGGGCATCTTCGGAGCATCATGGGAATATTCCAGGCGCAGATCTCCTGAGTATAAGAGATTATGACATCTTTTTGTACAAAAAAGGAGTAGCACGTTTTTAGGGTAATTTCTAGATCTAGCTTAGATTCATTTTTGCTTTTTGCATTGTTCTTGAGTGTTCTTATTTTTCAGCCTTTGAATATTTAATTTTCTGTCTTAATTAGTTAGTTTTTGATATTGTCGCTTTAATTAACGTTGTTGCTTTATTCCCGATCTATCTTAATCTCTAGTTTAATTCTAGTCTTGTCTTTTCAATTATGCTTAGTCAATTTTCGCTTGCTCTTATCTTCGTAGATATGCGTGAGTAGTTTCAAGGGTTGGGTCATGGGATGATTAGCATCCCGTGGCTTGGGCAAAAATTGCATTTTTTTACCAATAAAGCTTCAATTTTTAGATTTGAAAATTAATGTGGAGTTCGGATTCATTTGGGGAATTACCGAGGTGTTAACCTCTTTGATCATGTGTAGGTAGGAGCTTCGCCTACCTACCACACACATGATGCTTAGAGCTCTGTCGCTCGAGGTGTTCACCAAATGAGTTCTAGAGCTAGCTTGATAATCGAATCTCTTTTTCCCGGTTTTGATACCTACAATTGTGTATTTTAAATCGCGTGAATTTGTGAAAAAAATGTGATTTAGCCCAAGTCATGAATGCTAGGATTCCTAGACCTAACCTATCTTTTTCCTAGTTAATTCGCTCTTAATTTAGCCATTTTAATTCCACCGTTCAAAGTAAAACCAAGTTGACTGGCTAAAAGTCGAAAACCCTACTTGCATCTACAAATCCGAGGCGAGCCATAAACTAATTCCCTTGGGTACGATCCCGGTCTTCCGGATTATTATGCTTCAAATGACGTATTAAACCCTACGCTTGTGGTAATATCCTTTCAACAACGGAAGATAATCGAAGCATTTTTGGCGCCGTTGCCGGGGATTTCTTATTATGGCTTTCTTGGAGGTTCGACAAACCACTGTAAGTATCCCGCTTTCGTCTCTTAGTAGTAGTTTAGTAGTATGTGTTAGCTTATGTGTTAGTAGCTCATATTTAGTTGGGTGGATACCTCTAACCTGACTGTGATGTCTAACCTAAGGTGTAACGAAGCCTAGCTAAACATCGAGTTATCTTAGTTAGTTAGCTTAGTTTAATTTGTTAGTTTACTTAGTTTAATTTAATTGCATTGCTTAGCCGAGGTGGTGGTATAACCCCTCGCATATCTTGATTGCTGAAGTTGAGGTGGCGGCATAGCCCCTCCAGTCTGTTAGCTTGCTGGTAGTAGTTAGTATTTGTTTTTGTGCATGCCTGTTTACTCTAAGTAGCAAGGGGGACTATGGCTTATTTTGCAAGGCGCAATGGAGGGTATGCAGAACAATTTGATTGTTTAATGCCAATTCCTATCTTTTATGGCTTGGCCTCAGAAAATCCATTTTCACATATTGATGATCTTGAGAAAGTTTTTGCTAACGATGAAAGGGCTATTTTACAAGTATTCCCAGCCTCTTTGCGTGATAGTGCTCAAAATTGATTTTATTCTCTGAGTCCAGGATTTACATGGCAAGAGATTATAGAACAATTTTTCAAAACTTTCACTCCCTCATATGAGACTCATATGCTTTTACAAGAACTATCTCATTTCTATCAACTAGATGATGAGTCTTTTTCTCAATATTGGGAGCGATTTAAAGGTTCCGTATTTTCTTGGTCAAGTTTTAATTGTGAGCTTGGCAATCTTCTGGCTATCTTTTGCCATGGTTTAAATCCTAAGACATGTCAAGTTGATTTTATGTCCAATGATGAATTTCTGGATAAAAACGCTGAAGATGGTTGGGATTACCTTGATAAATTAGCCCAAAAGCTCCAATTTTGTAAGTTGACTGAAAATTTTGAGGATTCCAACTTGGATGCCATGGAAGGGGAAATTAAGCCGCATATCTTGGTTGAAACTGTTAGTTTAAATTGTGACAACTCCTCAAAGTCTACATGGAGCGATGAGCCTATTGATGAAACTGAGGACCAGAGTTCTTCTCTTTTGGATTCCCCTCTATGTGATGATCCAGGGGAGAAATATCTAACCACTGAAGTTGTCTTTTCAAATCCTCCGTGCCTTGATCTTCTCACAGCTAAAGAGATGGATGCTGAGGTAAATTTCTTATACTCTTTGATAGAAAAACACGATCCATGTGAGTCTATTCTTGAGAAGTTACCAATCATAGAACATATTGATTTTCTTGGTGTTGACAATTTTATTGTGGTTTATCATCCTTATATTGTAGATTTTGTCAACAACTTGAAAATAGATTTTGTTTGGGCTATGCACTTGGTAGAACTTAAATTTTTAAAACGAATTCAGCAATTGCTTTACTCAAAGTATCTTATCTTATGGCATGGTCGAGTTCAATTTTTGACAAAGAGTATAGCTTGGGGTGCTCTGTTTCTTCTAATAATTCTTAATGGCATGATATCTATTCAAAACCATTGTGTGGCTGAACCCTCTCTTTCTTTTTCTCTCTAAGTTTTCATTCTCATTCTCTCTCTCTCTCTTTTTGGCATATTTGTTTTCTTTCTTGCTTTGCATCTTCTGTTTAGTTATGCATGTTCTGTTTTGTTCTTTCTTTCTTTCTTTCTTCTTTCTCTTTTGTTTAGCTTTGCATGTTTTGTTTAGTTTTGGTTATGTTTTGTTTTATGTTTGCATCGAATAAAGTCTTGGAGACACCTCACATGAAAAGATATCACCAATGTGTTAGTGTAAAAAGGGCTTTCATTAGCTTTTCTTGGTAATAGTTTATCGTTAATGATCCATGCTCTCCGCGATTGCCCCTAATCGGAGGCAACTTAGGTCTGTGAGTGAGGTTTGATATTGCCTGGAGTGCACGCTAGGTTGTATCTTGTCCTTGCTTGTTTTTGATCCTAGGGGACGCTGAACTTGATCGTTTGGCGAGGTCAAGCGATAAATTTTATTACGGGCGCTAGCATAACACATATTCAACGGTCTAGTATAGCCACCCATTACTTACCCCACTGGTAAGAAATGGGGAGAAAAGTATGACTCGTTTGATCGCGTGATGATCGGGTGGTGCATTTCATTTTATTTTTGCATGTTTTGATTTATTCCTTGCATGTTCTTTATGTTCTGTTATTTTCTGTCTTTTCATTTTGGTTTAGTTTGAAACCGGATAACACGGGCCGGTGGTTCTAATGTCAATTGTTTTGTGGAAGGCCGTTCTCTTAAGTCTTTTGCAGGGTTTATGTGCTACCACACCAGCCTTGGTGGATTGGGTCTAAAGCCGGAGTGAGTGAGGCATTCAGGAGCCCTAAGCATGGGTGTGACTATGAGCCGCGGTTGTTAGTCCGATAAAGCTTTGGATATGGCCCTGTGTGACTAGCTATGGTTCCGAGTTGGTAGAACCGAAGGAGTGAACCTTGGAAGCATCTAATCTGGCTGGAGCAAAACATTGGCATAAAATCCTCCAACTTGGTCGAGGTATTTAGGGGTTGACATTCCCCTTGGACGGTACATTCGCACACTCTCTTCTCTTAGCTTTGTTCCTAATGCTATGAGGGCATAACATCGCTTTAAGTTGGGGGGAGGGGTTAGCTTATGTGCTATTTGTTTGCTTTTTATGTTTTGTGTTAAATTTGAAAATCCAAAAACAATAGAAATTGTAAAAATTCAAAAAAATGAGAAATTTCAAAAATTTCAAAAATAAATAAAAGGGTTTTACTTGCAAATCTTTCCTTTTGTCATGGTTTTTAGTTTTGTTCATAACTTGTTGCATGCTTAATCATTTTTAGTTGGCAAGAGTTCATAGCAATCCTAAGAATTTTTAGTGCTTCTCAATTTGCATGCTTAGTTGAAAATTGAATGGGTTAAATTTTGAGCAAGTTTTTGAGCAAGCTTTGGCCCATATCCCCACTTTTCCAATAAAATGCTTGTAGTTAGGTGAATAATCGCATGTTCATGCCTAGTTGTGTTTAAATTTCGATTTTCAATCATTTTGGAATCCAAAGCGCACTTAGGAAAGGATACAAGGCATTCTTTGCATGATCATACCACATATGTCACCTAGTCCTATTTTGCATCCTAGTCTGCTTCCCATTCTTTGCTTTAACCTAGGTGGCCGGATGTTTGGAGGGTTGCTTGAAAATGGTTTTCAATGATTCAAGGAGATTTGGGGGCGGTGTGAATGTGATAGAAGTGGTTGAAATGCGAAAAGCAAAGACTTGATACATAATTCCCTATCTTTCCTCTCTCACTACAAAAACAAAAGCTCCAAATTTTCATCTCCCTCTCTAAAAAGCCCCAAATTTCCATATCTCTCTCCAAAAGCCCCAAAAATTGGCTCTTCAATCTCTCTCACTACTAATCGCTTCTTCAAATGACCCTATTCCTCAAAGAAATGTTATGAAAGAACAAAGGGCGGATTCAAAAGAGGATTGAATACTTTGATAAGAGATTTGGTTTGACTTATGGGCTTGCATACATTCCGGATAAGAAAAAGTTCAATGGAAAAGGGGAAGCTCGAGACTCAATATCATGAGAAGCCGGATGAGGATGGTGACTAGATGTGATAGAGTCGGTGGTAGTAGTTTAGTAGGCCTTATCTAGTAGTTTTTCTTTATTTCTTCTTCGTATCTTTGTTTGGTGCTTAGCCGGCGTGTGGTCCTATCTTGGGTAGTTTAGGGTCGGTAGTGGCCAAGGGTAGATGAACCTTGCTAGCATATGGCCACTACACTATTTTGTAGTCCCTTCCCTTTGTAACCAAGGTCATTACAAGCTGAAAAAGTCCTTAGTTGATCATTTGTGCGCCTGGATTCCTTTATGATTGACTGTCTGATGTTTGCATAATTAGTTAATGGCATGCTTTCCTTTCGTTATCCAAATTTCATCTGCTAGTTTTCAATTCTGTTGAATAAAGTGCTGTAGTTTCTTGAGGCATAGTATTTCTTGTTCACTATTGCCTGTTTGTCAAGCACTTCACTGGTGGATATGGTTTAGTCTGAACTCGCAAAGTTTTGTGTCCCGTATCCTCCCATTGTTCGAGGACACAAACTTTTTAGCTTGCTCTTTAACTTGCTTGTTACTTAGCCTGTTTAATTGAAAGCTGAAATTGTGAGTTGTAGAAATGAAATAAAAAGCCGGATTGTTGAACTCTTGCTAGTTGGTAATGTTGAGCATGTTCTAAGTTGTGAATTCGGAAGGATTGCATAGTTTCTAGTTTTTCTATTTTTCATTAGTTATTTGCTAGGGGCTAGCAAACCCTAAGTTGGGGGGCGTGATAAGCACCCGAAAATGGAATATAGGGTGCGCTCGTATCTAGGCTTAGTGTTAATTTAAGTGCTAATTAGTTATTTTTAATGATTTTTGCTCGTAGAATGTTTTGGTGTTGTTTTGTAGGCGAATCGCCTAAGAAGGAGCTTTAAAGGCCTAGAGCGTGGCATGGCCTGAGAATGGCCCGATGGCCAAGGCGTGGCCAAGGCGCAGCCCGGGCAGAAGAGCAACGGCCAAGGCCCAGCCAAGGCAGAGCAAGACCAACGGCTGCTATTGGGCTCGGCATCGATGGAAGAAGAAAAGTGACATCGATGCCGAGCAGCTTAGTCCACCAGGCCCTTAACCATCTCGGCATCGATGGGAAGAATCAAGTGCCATCGATGCCGAGCCTCTTAGTGGCCCAACTTATGGCCGTGGCCAGCGATGCCGAGCGCAACAGTGGGGCATCTTCGGAGCATCATGGGAATATTCCAGGCGCAGATCTCCTGAGTATAAGAGATTATGACATCTTTTTGTACAAAAAAGGAGTAGCACGTTTTTAGGGTAATTTCTAGATCTAGCTTAGATTCATTTTTGCTTTTTGCATTGTTCTTGAGTGTTCTTATTTTTCAGCCTTTGAATATTTAATTTTCTGTCTTAATTAGTTAGTTTTTGATATTGTCGCTTTAATTAACGTTGTTGCTTTATTCCCGATCTATCTTAATCTCTAGTTTAATTCTAGTCTTGTCTTTTCAATTATGCTTAGTCAATTTTCGCTTGCTCTTATCTTCGTAGATATGCGTGAGTAGTTTCAAGGGTTGGGTCATGGGATGATTAGCATCCCGTGGCTTGGGCAAAAATTGCATTTTTTTACCAATAAAGCTTCAATTTTTAGATTTGAAAATTAATGTGGAGTTCGGATTCATTTGGGGAATTACCGAGGTGTTAACCTCTTTGATCATGTGTAGGTAGGAGCTTCGCCTACCTACCACACACATGATGCTTAGAGCTCTGTCGCTCGAGGTGTTCACCAAATGAGTTCTAGAGCTAGCTTGATAATCGAATCTCTTTTTCCCGGTTTTGATACCTACAATTGTGTATTTTAAATCGCGTGAATTTGTGAAAAAAATGTGATTTAGCCCAAGTCATAAATGCTAGGATTCCTAGACCTAACCTATCTTTTTCCTAGTTAATTCGCTCTTAATTTAGCCATTTTAATTCCACCGTTCAAAGTAAAACCAAGTTGACTGGCTAAAAGTCGAAAACCCTACTTGCATCTACAAATCCGAGGCGAGCCATAAACTAATTCCCTTGGGTACGATCCCGGTCTTCCGGATTATTATACTTCAAATGACGTATTAAACCCTACGCTTGGGGTAATATTCTTCCAC
>BPLS01000619.1:386070-481565 GCA_019656275.1 Rhododendron kiyosumense
GTCGGAAGAGAACGAAGCAGGCACAAAAGATATTGTTGAACACAACAAAATGAGTCTACTTCACCCTTTAGGGCGCCCCGGAGCTTAAGTTTTTTCCACGAATCTTCAATTTTTGTTTAAAAACCCTTTAGTGCGTTAGAAGATGGGAATGAGGGGAAGAGAAAAGGTAGAGAAGATATGCCTAAAACGGCATATGTACAAGGAATTCGCAAGGGTTCTATCCAGATGCATGGACAGAATCTAAGTACTTGTTTTTAACTCTCCTGAAAAATGGATACCATAGAAGATACGATACACATGCAACAGAGATACAGCGATACGAGAAAATCTAAAAGTTCTGCAAATTCGTTTAGAAAACATTAGACAAACAAGTACGTATTTTTGTAATTTTTTCACACAGCAATACACACAAGTACTGGAAAGATAAGAAACCGTTATATTCTTCTTAATTAGTAGAAGTGTTGTACACTTTTTTCCTTACCCGTTCCAGAACATCTCTTAAAAAATAAGTACTTATTTTATATTTTCAAACTCAAAAATAATGTAAATAAAAAATACTCCCTCCGTCCCAAATTGATTGTCCCGTCCGCAAAACGGAGTGTTAAAAATAATGCAATTTTTTCAAGAAAAAATTCAAACTTTTTTCACAAATTAAAATTTTCATTGATATCTAGTAAGTTGTTGAAAAACTTTTAATTTTTTCTTGCAAAAATTGCATTATTTTTAACACTCCGTTTTGCGGACTGGACAATCAATTTGGGACGGAGGGAGTAATTTTTTAATTTTTGTTTGCACTGTATTAAAGATCTCATTGAGATCTATCAAACAAGATTCATATTGATAAAAAAATTTATTTGCGTAAGCACATGATTTTTGAACTTGAAATTGCTTTCTTAAAAAATAAGTACTTATTTCACTTTTGGAAATGGGGGCAGTTTGGTGGGTTAGTTCTCACCACACCCCCCTGGCCACTAGAAAGGACTAGGTGTGAGAAGAGATAAGATCGATAAATGTATGACCATTGAATAATTCACAAAAATTTGGTGCAAAACTAACATAACGTGCACTTTTTTTAAAAGTAAAAAAAAGTGCTAGTGGAACGGGGCAAATGTTGTGGTCCGCCGCTTGGGGTGGAGTGTTGTGTCCCTAACATTATTTCTTGTGGAATTTAGAGGCACTTGGAAATTAACACAGTATCAGAGGGGATCAGAATAACTTATTCACTGCTCCTTCGTGAATAAGTTATTTATGGCAGCGCACAATCTCACCCGTCCGTCTCGGCAATCAATGATTGAGATATGTTTTTAAACTTTAACCAGTAATAAATATCTCCGACCGATAATAATTTGTTTTTAATCCAGACTGTCCAAAAGTGTTTTGGACACGCGGGATTGAGCGCTGTAAAACTTAGTTTACGGAGCCTGCGTAAAAAAAGTTTGGGATGTTGACAATCAGATTAATTAGTTGAGGTCAACTAGTTAATGAAACCTCAACACGTTAAGCTGTTAATTAAAAGTTTGGGAGTAAGTTTTAAGAAAGCTTGACAAAGGGAGAAAGGCAAAATTTCACTTAAACTTTTGTAAAGGTGAAGTTATCGGTTATCACGTATTGAAATTGAAACCAAAGTACTGAAAGAATTAATAGGTAGGAATCGATCGGCCAAGTTGAAAGACACTAATATTAGGGGTTCAAATATGGAAAAAGGGATTATAGAAAAACATTCATGTGACATTAATTCACAATAAATATAACAGAATTACGTAAATCATTGTATTTTTTGTTTTTTTTTTTTGACAAAGAAAATTAATTTCATTCATCCAAAAGATACAAAATGAAATCAGAGAAAAAAATAATAATCGTTGTATTGTTGCATCCAATTTTATTTCCAAAAAAAAAAAAAAACAGAGGGAATGTGGAAAAAGAAAAAAGAAGGAATCAATTGGACACTTACCCAAAAGGAAAAAAGGAAAAAAAGAAGCAATGATTTGGATGGTGAATTAAGAAAGGTATAAATTCCCCTATTCAACTGTCATGTCATGTTAAACAGTTAAAGTAAGGAATTATCACCTGTGGTTATTGACTAGTAACGTCAGCCAAAGATTAGATATGTTTGATTTGTTCTTGGTGAATGTAAAACATACTATTTTTAAATGTGTTAAATTTAATTAAATGAAAGTACCACATATTTTTAGTATGCAAGTTTCAACAGTTGTAAAGTTAATTAAATGGATTTAAATATGTTTTATTTGTTCTTGGTGACGGTACTATATACTCCCTCCGTCCCAAATTGATTGTCCGGTCCGCAAAACGGAGTGTTAAAAATAATACAATTTTTGCAAGAAAAAATCAAAAGTTTTTCAACAACTTACTATATATCAATGAGAATTTTTAATTTGTGAAAAAAGTTTGAATTTTTTCTTGAAAAAATTGCATTATTTTTAATACTCCGTTTTGCGGACGGGACAATCAATTTGGGACGGAGGGAGTATTTTAGAACCAGTAAGTCTATGGGTACAACAGATTGGTACAGATTTTGTGGACAGATTTTCCGTAGGCCCACTACAGGTCCCACACAAATAATCTAAGACAAATCAATTAATTTGGGGAAATTTTATCGTTTTTTATTTTAAACAAAATGAATAGTTCATATTACACTGTTCTATTCATAATTGACTCCGTTAAAAGAATATGACACTCTCGTATCACAAAGTATAGAAGCATGCATAATTAATGGCGGTCGTCACCCAAACGGTTTTAAAAGCTCATTTATTGGACTAGCATTTTTTTTTTTTTACTGTCGAACTTTATCCATTCGTCACCTCTAAGTTTTGATTACTAGAAAATTGTAGGACTTCTTGCCTACAAAATTAGTTGCAAAAAGATCATCGACTAAAACAATTTGAAGAGTTAACATTTTCTTTTCCAAAAAAAAGAAAAATGTTGACTCTTTTGGGATCAATTATCACGGAGCCTTTTTTTAGAAGAGAAACAATTTGAAGAGTTGACATTGCTATTAGCCTCGAAAACTAAATTTCAAACGTTGTACCATTTTGGACTCAAATAAGAGGTCAAATTATAGTGACAAAGCTGAAACTATTAGATGGAGAGATCCTAATATTATACTAAGTGATCACCCATTTCATTTCCGAGAAATGTGAGATCTGTCCATTATAGGACTTGCTCTCTATATTGACCATGATATTCTCCCTTACTTTGATTGCTAAACATTAGATTTATATCCACATCATGTCTGGTTTTTAAATAGAAACAATTTCGAATGATCAATTCTCTGTGATGTCTAGAAGATAAAAAAAAATTCCAGGGATAAGCAGAAGTTCCCGGTTTGTCTTTGATAACGGCATTTAACTATCTTCTTGAAATAATACAGATCAAGTGGAAGAGTGCTAAGAACAAAGAAAATTGGCAAAGAAAAGACTCATAAAGTGTACATGAACGCCTAGATTCACTATACAGTGCATCTGAGCCATTCATGTACATTTTAAGTGTCCTTTCTTTGTCTATTTTCTTTGCATTTAGCATTTCTCTTCGAGGTGCAGGCTCTTTTGGGGTCAATTATTGGGGAGCCTTTTTTATGCTGTCTATAGTTGTGTGGCGTACGTGGATTGTAAATTTTTAAAATGTGGGGCTAAATGCACCCCACTCCAATACCATAGAAATAGAAAGGGCAAAATCCACTTTGACCCCCTATGGTTATCGCCATGTATGGATACCCCCCTCATGGTTCAAAACTGACCACATAACCTATCTGTGATTTTGAAAATGTGCGAATAGACCCTCTACTATCATGTTTTTCATCCATATTAACAGATACAACATTAAAAGACCAATTTACCCTCATCATGTCCCTTAATTCTTCTTCTTTTTTAAATCTAACCACACCATCCCCTATACCAAAAATTGAATCCAAACCGTTGATATTGTAAATTTTGATGAGTACTACATTTATGCCAAAATTCAAGTCAATCAAAAAATGAAAAGCTCATTGTCGAATCGATTTTATTATGAAATTAAAATTTCAAATTTGAATTTATTAAAAATTAGATCACTGAGTTATTGATGCCTGATCGAGATGATTTTTTATAGAGATACTCTATTTTTTATTTAATACATTATGAACGATTCAAATTACATTTTAGAGACGTGTGAGATGCATGTCCATTAATATAGATGGAAAATATGACGGTAGGGAGTCTATCCGCACATTTTCAAAACCACAAGTAGGTTATGTGGTCAATTTTGAACAATCAATGAGGTATCCGCACGTGACGATAACTATAGGGATGAAAGTGGACTTTGCCAATAAAAATTAAAAAAAAAACTAGAGAGAGAACAAGGGCTCTAGATCCTACTAGCTAAACAAATGCATATATATTTTTGCCGTTCTTTAGTTAAACGTAATCCAAACTCGATCCGTCCTAGGTATCACTAACCAACTTAAGCCTCCCCTCCCCTTCAAGCATATAGGCAACCATTTTTGACCCTTGGAGGAATGAGGATTGTGCCGTTGATCAGAGGCATCAATTCCAAAGGAATGGAGGGAAAAATTTGTATTGGCAGCAATGCTAAACAGTTGTTTCGGAGTAACCGACTCATCCTTCTGTTTGTGTTATTCACTTTCTGGACTTATGCTGCATTCTATGTCCAGTACTACTCTCCGTCGACGTCTCACAAGGGTGACAACGAAGCTTTCCTTGACCGTGAAAGAATGCGCAAGCAAGATGATCGTGTAAACAAAGCTGTATCCAAAGAGAACCATCACAGACAGTGCATAATTCCTAACGAGAATCCTTCGGTTGTCGTGAGTGGAAAAGCTTTAATTGATGGATTGAGAGGAAACAGTACTAGTTATGGATTGGTAATGGGTCCATTTGATTCGACAGAGGACAGGATTCTGGAGAAGAGACCGACGGGAGGCTGCGACAAGAATGGGGAGTTCGCGAGGGTGGTTCGGGGGAGGAAGTTTGTAGTGGTGTTGCACGAGCTCACAATGACCGGAGCTCCGATATCAATGATGGAGTTGGCGACGGAGCTCTTGAGCTGTGAGGCCACGGTTTCTGTAATTATTCTTAACAAGAAGGGCGGCTTGATGGCGGAGCTTGTGAGGAGAAAGATAAACGTGGTCAAAGATAAAAAGATTGTCAGCTTCAAAACTGCTGTGGAGGCTGATCTTGTCATTCCTGGATCAGCTGTCTGTGCTTCTTGGATCGGTGAGAACATTTTTCCATTTTCGTTCATTTTTTTTTAACCTCGTCAAGATTGTCAAGGTCCGCAAGCTAGTGTGTAAGCTTGGTTGTGTAGCCGCCTTTTGGGTGAGGTTTTGGATTCAACTCTTGTTGGCCTTGAGCGCTCTTTAATAAAAAATTGTAGCTGTTGAATTTTTCCAAAGTTAGAAAATATATTATTTCAAAGTCACAAAGGGTCGAACCTAGCTTGGTCATCGGTGGGTTACTCCTACAGAATTTGGGCCCGAAGAGATCATAATCTCGAGTCGTTTTAACGATTCCTTTAGATCTTGTCCTCTAGTTCTTGTCTACTTGTCACTTGCCTTTTCTGGGCCCGATAGTTGTTATGGCTCTTTTGTTCTTTTCGGGCTTCATTACTGGTTGAGAGTCTCTATGCTCACGCCTAAGGGAAGGTTGTAATTTGCGCTCGCCCTTCCTCCATCCCCTTTTATTAACAAAATTGATAGGGCAAAATCCACTTTAACCCCTTATGGTTATGGCCATGCGTGGATACTCCCTCATGGTTTAAAACTGAGCACATAACCTTCCTGTAGTTTTGAAAATGTGCGGATAGATCCTCTACCGTCATGTTTTCCATCCATATTAACGGACACAACATTAAAAGACTGATATACCCTCATTATGTCCCTTGATTTTTCTTTTTTTTTAAAATCTAACCACGTCATCCCCTATACCAAAAATTGAATCCAAACCGTTGATATTGTGCATTTTGACGAGTACTACATCTATGACAAAATTCAAGTCAGTCAAAAAATGAAAAACTTATGGTCGAATCGATTTTGTTATGAAATTAAAATTTCAAATTTGAATTTACTAAAAATTAGATCACCGGGTTATTGATGTCTGATCGAGATGATTTTTTACATAGATACTCTATTCTTTATTTAATACATTATGAACAATCCAGATTACATTCTAGAAGCGTGTGGGATACACGTCCGTTAATATGGATAAAAAATATGACAGTAAGGGGTCTATCCTCACATTTTTAAAACCATAGGTAGGTAATGTGCTCAATTTTGAACCATAAATGAGATATCCGCACATGGTGATAATCACTGGGGATAAAAGTGGAATTTGCCCAAATTGTATTTAATCCTTCTCTATAAGAGTTTATTTCTTTCCCGTAGTATGTTTAGATTCTTTACTTCCCGGATTGATGTGCAAATGAAAACCTTGTAAAGTGGTGTCCTGTCGTTATAACTGTAATAACACCATACTTGATTGAGCATTGTCATGGTTTCAGAGCAATACAGGGCCTATTTCCCGGGAAGCCAAAGCGACAATATTGCGTGGTGGATAATGGAGAACCGAAGGGAGTACTACAAAATGTCGAAACATGTTCTAAACAGAGTGAAAATGCTGATATTTCTGATTGAACCACAATCGAAAAAGTGGCTAGCTTGGTGCGCAGAAGACAACGTCGACCTCGATTCTCAAGAGATTTCGGTGGCTCCCCTCTCTGTAAATGACGAACTGGCTTCCGTAGCTGGGATTTCTTCCTCATCAGACACTTCCTCTTCTTCTGCCCCTGAAGTCATGCTTCACAAGAGAAAGGAGTTGAGAAAGGCGGTTAGGGAAGAGATGGGATTGAAAGACAGTGATGTGGTTGTGATGTGTTTGGGGAGCATTAATCCTGGAAAAGGCCAGCTTTTGTTTCTTGAATCTGCTGCTCAAATGGTGGTTGACAAAGAACTTCCAAGGTATGATTCTGGCTCACTGTTTGCCTGCTTCTTTTCTAGCTAGAATAACGGCACGCGCTTCCCGCAATCACAACTTATAAGTTAATGCGTTACTCTCCACATGTGTTGATGACCCCTGATGCTGTGATCCTTGACAGCGAAGCCAACATAAGAGAAGTGGTATCCGAGGGTGAACGAGTACTGCAGGAACGGACGCTCAAAATCCTTTTCGGTTCGCTTTGGTCTAAGAGCAACAAGCGGGAATATGTCGAAGCAATGCTCAGAATTATGTATCAGCATCCAAACCTATCCAAGTCGGTGATTTGGACTCCGACAACTACGCGCGTTGCCGCACTCTACTCTGTTGCAGATGTTTATGTGACCAATTCCCAGGTAATGGGGTTCTTCCTAGTTTTAACATTTACACAATGGTGATGATATTAGATGATCATTTTGTAACTTTTGTTGGTCTCAAGTAAATTGTCCTTAACGCATCAGTAGAATAAACCCCAAGCTTTCACATACTTTTATACACATCTACCCGAGTCTTGCTCAAGAATAGATAGTTGAGCCGTCTTTCACCCTGATGTTCACCATTATTATTTTTTTCCTCACTTATTACATCTCTATTTTTTCTCTCACATCTCTCTTCCCCATTTTCATACATGGCTATTTATAGGCCCAAAGAATCCCAATTTCCATACAAATCTCTATATTGTATTGTCTCTGTTTACTAATAGTAAATGGACTGAACAGACGAAGTTTGGGGAAACATTTGGGAGAGTGACTATTGAAGCAATGGCATTTGGTTTACCGGTACAATTCCAACCCTATTCAGTCTCACCGTTTTATCTTGTCCTCGTATTTATATAATATATATAAATCACCATATTGAAAGACAAATGTCATACTTTTCTTCTTCTTTTTTTTCTTAATTTTTTGCGCATATTGTGCAGGTCTTAGGAACAGATGCGGGGGGCACTGCAGATATTGTTGACCATAACAAAACGGGTCTCCTCCATCCCCTGCGGCGCCCGGGCAATCAACTTCTTGCTCAAAATCTTCAATTTTTGCTTGAAAACCCTTTAGCCCGGAAAGAGATGGGGGCGAGGGGAAGAGAAAAGGTAGAGAAGATGTACCTAAAGCAACACATGCTCGAGAAACTAGCAGGTGCTATATCCAGATGCATGACCACAATCTAAAGGGTTATTCGAAAAAAAAATTAAGCCTGGCTTATTGGCTTAACCTAGAAAAAGCCAAGGTCAGCACCCAGGGTTGGAAATAATGTTGACAGGCTTTTTGATAGTTTTGATTCCTTCCCATACCAACAAAATTACTATAATGCCCTTACACAATAATTGCAATACAATTGAATGTTTCTAGATAAGAACTTTTGCCGGGATATTTTGGTAATTTTCTTTTCTGCAGGGACCTACGTAGGATGCGCTGTTCCCTTTTCAGTGTGGCTTTTTTAGGCTAACTTATTTAGCCGAAGCAGTGTGGCTTTTTTAGCCTAATTTGGCAAAAAAGCTGGCTTAATTTTTTAGCCGAACAGCCCCTAAGTATCTAATGCCAATGAACCATGGATACCGATACACATCTACGATGCGGATACGGCTATACGAGAAATTGTTGGAATGGAATTTAGAATTACAGATTTTGTTAAGTACATGGGTAACACAGATTGTCATGCCCTCAATTTTTAACATAAATATTAATAACATTTGATAATTAAAATCCTCACTGGAGTTATAATTAATAACCCAAAAGGTAATTCAGTTCCCAATTCCACAAACTTGGCCAATAAAATTACAAAGTTCCACAATAGAAAATATAATATCATGTAGTTTAGTTTACAAAGACACACAAGTATTCTCCAAAAAATAACTTTAATCGGTAACAGCAGCATGTACTCCAAGCATTCCATGACAATGACCTGCAATGTACCTGAAAATGATAAGTTGAGTTACACTAGCCCAGTAGAGAAATCTATGCGCAAGTTATAAGAAACTATGCCGAGTTATGCAACTAAAGTGAATGAATATAGATAGATATGCCCAAGGTTTATATGGCTATCGACAAGCAACTCACTATGGCTAAAGGATTCTAGACAATCCTATATGTAACACCTATAATCTCATATACCATCCCAAAGCCACAAGAATTCCCCACATCAATCACAAGTAATCACATTTGGTTCCTCAACCATTTCATCACATCATGTGTGTTTCCACATACATTCCAATTTCATAATCTTTCACATTCCTCGATTCATCAACAGATCTCCATTCTCATTCTCATCAGTCATCAAAACTCTTTTGTTTCCCAAATAGATGTAATGTATAGAAATAGGTGACCTATAGTGGTCACACTCCACTTATTCGAGCTTGAGTAACCGGAGGATTTTTCATAGAAAGACCCTTTTTTCCTTTTAAACAATCCAATTTAGCAAAAACCATTCTTTCTTTTGTTTTCCGATAATCTCATCTCATAACATCCAAGGTTTTCGCATGTATCGCTCGTTTCCGGTCATCTCACCGAATGTCCATGGTGATACCCGTTCATTTGCGTAATTCCGGTCGTCCCACCGAATGTCCATGATGATACCCGTAGTGTCAAGTCTTCATTGTGTCCGTAACCTCAAACAGTCATTCATATCTCATTATGCTACAAATCATCAACCGTCACATACACCAACAAATAGATAAGCACACATATTTCCATTAAGTATATCACCATAACCTACACAGCATACTGAATTCATAAGTAACATTACGACTCGCTAACTACTAGCCTCTTTACTAGAAGCTCATAAAACGAGAGCTCAAGGAGTTTAGAGTAATCAACGAGTTGAAATCACAAGGATACGAGTTACTAAGTTACCTTTCGAATCACTAGCCAAACTCACGTCTACCCATTACATTCACCATAACGCCTCATATAACCTACGATACACCTAAACAACTTTATGGTTCATTTTCCATTTATGACGGTACTAAGATTACCTTTAACGAGTATGGAAAGGGTTAGAACAATCAACGAATCATTGGGGCTGAAGTAATCGAGTTTAAAGATGATTAGAATATGATTGGAGAGTATTAGAAGTGATCGGGAGCTAATACAATCGACGAATGATCAATAAAGTTCAAGAACAGTCTTCTGAGACAATGGTACCAATACCTCAAAAAGTAGGTATTGGTACCAAATCAATCCAGTGAGCAATCAGAATCAAGGTACCAATACCTCAAAAAGTAGATATTGGTACTAAGGTATTGATACCTCAAAAAGTTGGTATTGGTACCAATGCAAGCAGCGAGCGATTTTGCAGAAAAACTAAGAACGATCACCAACTCAAATTTCAATCAACTAAAGCACGATTTAGGCACATAATCATCATATAAACTCATAACGAGAGTAAGAAATCCCTACCTCAAGTCAATGATCGAAACCCACGCGATTTGAGCAAGTCCTAGACTCCGAAAACTTCAAAATCAACCAAGTCTCCTTCCCCGAGCTTGACCCACGAAATTTGGGCTCAATAACACCAATAGATGGACGATTGGAAGCTAGTTGCCATGGGTTTTGAGTGAGGAGTGAAGTTTGGGTGTTGGAGGAGGAAAGAAAGAGAGAGAGCCGGGAGAGAGGGAGAGATCGGGAGACAGAGAAAGAGTGTGAGGAGTAAAAATACTCCCCTACACACACACCCACACATATATATACCAACATAAACACATATTGCACTTGCACCCCCCTACAAACAATTTCATCACATTAACCCCAACTCAAATAAACTCAATAAAATTTCAAATTTTTCCTCAATTCTAATACCAAATGAACCTTTTAATAATTTTCGAAATTACGGGTCCTTACACAGATTCATGTGTTAGGTACGTTGAAAAAGGCCAAGTGTGTTCGATGTATGTCCGGCGTACATGTATATCTTCATAATACAGAGGTTAATATATGATAAGTATAGAATAACCTCCCAAGGTCAGCTCAGACCAGAATACCAAGCTCAGTGGACCAGCCCAAGGACAAAGGTCAACCCAAACCGAAGAGCTCACAAGCATAGCCCTAAGAGCTCGAGCTAGAGTCCCAAGAACATGGAATCTAGCCTATAAGAGCTAGCCTCTATTAACCATCCCAAGGACGGAGGCCAGCTCACAAGCACAGCTCATAAAAGAATACTGAGCTCAGCTCACCAGGTGAGCTCGGTAAATACGACAAACCTATAGCCCAAGAGGTCCCCGAACCGTAAAGACTCTTAATTTGGATAACAATCACAGAGTCCAAAGGTGAAGGGATTCCTCAAACCTGATAAGGGTCAAAGGAGTCCTAGGTAAGGAGGACACTCCATCCTATTCCCATCAAGTATGGATATGCCCAAGAGGTCTAGCACCGTAAGGACTCTTAACCTGACGAGCAAGTATAAGAGTCCAAAGGTGAAGGGACTCCTTAAACCTGATAAGGATCAAGGGAGTCCTAAAGTGAGAAGGACACTCCAACAACTATCTATACCCGCCACGAGCGGATGAGACTTAAGAGTTCCAGTCCCAAGGGATTCCTCCGAAAATACCTATATAAAAATCACACCTCCACCTTACAAAGGTACGCAATACAAATACTACAGAATTCATACTCAGTCCATACACTCTTCTATAGCAGATCGACTGACTTAGGCATCGGAGGGGTGATGGCAAAAGCCACACCGGTGCCCATAGCTTTTCTGTTCTGTATTGCAGGTTATAAATTGAGCTCCCCGGAAGCCACTTTCTTCAATTGGAGAATCAGATGGACGGTTGAGGAACCCCTCCTCTAGAGGTGACCAAAAACCGCTTCATCAATATATGATTAATTTGTAGGAGTCTAGAAGTACGTAAGACCACCCTATAAAGGGTCATTGGAATTTGGACATTTGTCTTTAAAAAAACCTACTGTACTTTAGAAAACGTATAAAAGTATATTGTGAAGAATGCTTATATAAATGGTCATTAGTCAATTTTAATTTTCTTTTTGATCTTTTCAAGAGCAAAAATGCTACTCCACCGCTAAGTTCCACCCCTCCACCCACCACTCGCCTACGTGAGGTATGTCCCACCTATTTTTAAGAGAGAGAAAGGGGCAGAACAAAATCAACGCTTCAACCTTTCAATCAACGCCCTAATTAATCTCCGTCACCTGCCGGCTCCTCCCACTCCCAGCCACCGGTTTCCTCAGCTCGAAAACCAAGTCATCCCTCTCATCACATATCGCCACACCAATTAATCCCAACCAAATCCACTCTCTCCTCGCTCACCAAACCCTTGCAGTAAACCCTAAACGTCGTCGCACCCACACCACTGCTCGACCCCTCCCCGTATGGCCTCACGAAGTTATCCCTATATTGGTCCCACTCGTCCTCCGACATCTGACCGATCTCGGCCGCGGAGGAAGCACCAACACCATCCTTCCCACGGAGGAACTAATTCAAAAACAAGGTTGGTCGGGTATGGTATGAGGCAGTGCCTCAAATTATTGGGTAAATGAGACACCCACCTGTCTCAATTGGTTAAGGCTTGGGGTTTGCTCCCCCAAGTCTCCAGTTCAAGACCCTTAAGGGCCATCCCATGGGCTTCCATAAAAACGCTCCACAGGCTAGTGGGGCCGTAGAGATTTAGTCCCCGTGGTGCGCGTAAGCTGGTTCGAAGACACCCTATGTTATAAAAAAAAATGTATAAATGTACAACCATTCATGGGTTGAGTTTTAGAGCTTCGATTTTCTCTTGTTTGTGCTATTCAATGTGCACTTAGTACATGGTATGATAATTTGCGTTTGAAAATTGTGCGTGAGATTTATTACTCCTCCGTTCTTCTCTAAAGTACGTTACACAATTTCTAGACGCAAAGAATACGTCGTAAGGAAAACAAATAAAGAGGCCACAACCAAGACGAACGTGAGCAGAATAATGCTGTGGTCCGCCTCTTCTGGAATTGAAAGGCACTTGGAAATATTAATTAACACAGTACGAGAGGGACCGATGACAATCAAGAGTAATTGAGGTCAACTATAGTTAATGAAACCTCAGCTTACGAAATCACGCGCGTTTAGCTGTTAATTAATTAAACGAATTAGTAGTTAAGACGTAGCTAGGAAGTTAGTGTCAGCTGTGGATATCGATCGCTAGTCTGGATGCCTAATAGAAAATATTATAAAGATTTAGATATGTTTGATTTGTTCTTGGTGACAGTAAAATATATTTTCCGTACAGTTGCGTGGCATTGTCATGTAATTATTAAATTGAAAAAATGTACTAATTAAATTATGGAAGTCAAACATGTGATTCTCCAATTGGAGATGATGTTGGTGCAAATTCGTCCAACCCGATTGAAAGAGTATAAACAAGCAATATGGAGAGAAAGGGATTCTTCAAGTAGCGTTATAATATGTTGTTGTTCTTAATACGATATTCGTCCCACCAATTGAGAGAATTTGGTGTGTAACGGGATACAGCGAAGCTGTCTCCATTTTCAAGATAAAATGAAGCCCAGTCTTAAAACTGTTGTCTAACTGCTTGCACTAACGAAGAAAGACCCGAATACCTTTGAATTTGCAAGCCCGCCAAGAAAAATATAAGAGATAATTCTAGAAAAAAACAACAATCATAATTATTTTGATTATCTCTATCCCATTTGGTAGAATCCCTTGCCTTTATATAGGTACAGATCATGACTGTTAATTAGCCAAAGATCGTATCTCTAATTGATTGATCCCAATAGCCATGTTTATTCATGTGACCCTTATAGTCATATCTTTTGGTTTGATCACGTCTATTCATTTAGCCTGAATAGACACATCTTTTTGTGTTTAAATTTAATGTTCACGTCTATTCATATAACCTGAATAGACATGCCTCTTGAATTAAAATTGTTCACCAATAATAAAATATTTAATAACCACTATATATTTTGAAAATGTTCCAACAAATGATCCATGTGGCATAACGACCTTTCAGAATAATCATTGAGCCCAAATCATCTATAAGATATATACCATAACATTAGTTTTTGGCTCCCCAACATAAATAAAAAATATAAAAGAATTGGAGATCTGTAGAACTAATTTATGAGATTAGTATAACGGAGTGTCAAATAAACAACCATAATTTCTTTTGAGTTTGTTTTATTTTTGTTTTTATTTTTTTTGATCCGGAGTTTGTTTTAATTTGATGACCCTGAAAGGATGGAAGGATGCATAAGTAACGGTGGCCGCCACGCCACCCGGAAGATTTTAAAAGCTTCCTAGCTATTATCCTCGCAAACTAAATTTCAGACGTCGTACCATTTTGGACTTGAATAAGACTTAAGATGTCAAATTACTGTGACAAAGCTTAAGCTATTAGGTGAAGAGATATTCCAGCATTATATTAAGTAATCACTCATTTTAATTTAAAGTAATGTGAGATTGTATTTTCTTAACATCAATTCCCCTCACATGCAGCCCATTTGCGGTTTGTTTATTATAGGACTTGATCTCTATATTAACCATGATATTCTCCCTTGTTCTGATTGCTAAACATTAGATTTCTATCCACACCATGTCCAGTTTTTAAATAAAAACAATTTCGAAAACT
Organism: Rhododendron kiyosumense; assembly: GCA_019656275.1. Lineage (NCBI taxonomy): Eukaryota > Viridiplantae > Streptophyta > Magnoliopsida > Ericales > Ericaceae > Rhododendron > Rhododendron kiyosumense. The sequence continues at coordinate 400,627 of BPLS01000619.1, forward strand.
CAATTCTCTATCATGCCTAGAAGATTAAAAAAAAATCAGGAACAAGCCAGCCAATCATAACGATTGATGTACAAGTTCCTGGTTTGTCTTCGATAACGTACGTCATTTAATTGTCTTTTTAAAATAATATAGATCATTTGAGCTGTAGGCTTTTTTTGGGTCAACTATCGGATGTCCTTTTTTATTTGGTCGGTAGTCGTGTGGCGTGAATTGTAAATTTTTAAAATGTGAACTTGAATGCACCCCGCTCTAATACCATTAAAAAAAAAATTAGAGAGAGAACAAGAAGCTCTAGATCTTATGACTAACTAAGGCTCTGTTTGTTTTGACATAAAATATTTTCCTGTAAAAAGGAGTACCTATTTTTCAATGTTTGGTCGGAAAAAAGACAATAAATTGTTTTACCGGGTAAAATATTTTTGGTCATATGTTTTCCTCTCAGAAAGGGCTTAAGCCGTTTTTGGTTTTCAATTTATTCCATGCGCTCGATCATCCTTTTATTCACAGCCTCATCTCTTCCACACGCCAAGGCCACAACCATTTCGTTCCCAATATATTTTGATAGTTTTGAGCGATGCTATATTCTTCCAAAAAATTCTTTTCTACTATCAACCAAACACCGGCCAAAACACAAACAGAACTTTTCTTTTGGCAAAATTGTTTTTCATGAAAAACATTTTATGTTGAAACAAACCAAACCTAAATGCATATTTTTTCCATTCCATAGTTCTAAATTAATCCAAACTCGATCCGTCCTAGTTACCACACTACCACCTAACCATGCCAACTTAAGCCTCCCCTCCATACATATAGGGAACCATTTTGGACCCAAGGAGGATTGTGTGTTTGATCAGAGCTAGGCATCAATGTTCCAAGAAATGGTCCAAATGGAGGAAAGAATTTGCAGTGTGAGCAATGCTAAACAGTTGTTTCGGAGTAACCGATTCATCCTTGTGTTGTTGCTAATCACTTCCTCGACTTATGCCACGTTCTATCTCCAGTTCTACTCTCGGTCGTCTCCCAAGGGTGACAACGAAGCTTTCCTTGGCCGTGAAAGAATGCCCAAACAAGATGATCGTGTAGACAAAGCTGTATCCGAAGAGAACAGTCATACACTGCCCAAACCAGAGGATCGTGTAGACAAAGCTGTATCCGAAGAGAACAATCATACACAGCGCGTAATTCCTATCGAGAACTCTCCGGTTGTCCTGAGTGGGAAAGATCTAATGCGTGGATTGAGAAGGAATAGTACTAGTTATGGATTGATAATGGGTCCATTTGATTCGACAGAGGACAGGATTCTGCAAAAGAGACCGACGGGAGGCTGCGACAAGAATGGGGAGTTTGCAAGGGTGGTTCGGGGGAGGAAGTTTGTAGTGGTAATGCACGAGCTCACGATGACCGGAGCTCCGATTTCGATGATGGAGTTGGCGACGGAGCTATTGAGCTGTGAGGCCACCGTTTCCGTAGTTGTTCTTAACACGATGGGCGGCTTGATGCCGGAGCTCGAGAGGAGAAAGATCAAAGTGGTCGAAGATAAAGAGACTGCCAGCTTCAAAGCTGCTGTGGAGGCTGATCTTGTCGTTCCTGGATCATGCGTCTGTGCTTCTTGGATCGGTGAGAATATTTTTCCATCTTCGTTCATTTTTTTCTGTATCGTCGAGATTGTCAACCATAACTAATATTCAGACATCTATGAACACGTTAAGGTCCGTTAGTGTGCAAGCTTGGTCGTGTAGCTGCCTTTTGGGTGAGGTCTTGGATTTGACTCTCATTAGCCCTCTTTAATGAAAATTTGAAGGGTCGAATTTTTGAAGTTTAAGAATTTATTATTTCAAGGTCATAAAGGGTCGAACTTTGCTTGATAGTCGGTGGGTTACTCCCACAGGATTTGGCCCCGGAGAGGTCATAATTTCGAGACGTGTTAATGATGCCTTTAGATCTTGTCCTCCCGTTCTTGTCTACAGGAGTCCCTATGCTCACGCCTAAGTGAAGGTTGTGACTTGCACTCGCCCTTCCTCCATCCTTCTGTTCATTTAAAAAATTGATTTCTTTCCCATATAGCATTTTTTGTTTTTTAATAACCAGATGTCTGGGTCAGCTTACGCGCACCTCGACTAATTCCATATATATTACTTTCCAGATTGATGTGTTGTTTGTAAAGTGGTGTCCTGTCGTTATAACTCTTCAAATGTAATTATCTGGCGCCCAAAAAAATCGCCCCACACTTGATTGAGCATTGTCATGGTTTCAGAGCAATACAGGGCCCATTTCCCGGGAAGCCAAAGCGAAAATATTGCGTGGTGGATAATGGAGAACCGAAGGGGGTACTACGAAATGTCGAAACATGTTCTAAACAGAGTGAAAATGCTGATATTTCTGCTTGAACCACAATCGAAAGAGTGGCTAGCTTGGGCCGCAGAAGACAACATCAACCTCGATTCTCAAGAGATTTCGGTGGCTCCCCTCTCTGTAAATGACGAACTGGCATTCGTAGCAGGGATTTCTTCCTCATCAGACAGTGATTCGTCTCTGTCTGGCCCTGAAGTTGTGCTTGACAAGAGAAAGGAGTTGAGAAAGGCAGTTAGGGAAGAGATGGGATTGAAAGACAGTGATGTGGTTGTGATGTGTTTGGGGAGCATTAATCCTGGAAAAGGCCAGCTTTTGTTTCTTGAATCTGCTAAAATGGTGGTTGAAGAAGAACTTCCCAGGTATGATTCTGGCTCACTGCTTGCCTGCTTCTTTTCTAGCTTGAATAACAGTGCGCACTTTCCACAATCGCAACTTAGAAGTCAATGTGTTACTCCATTTGTCTTATATTGCTTGTCCACCGCAAGAAACTCAAATTTTGAAGGGGACACGCAATTTTTAATGCACGTTTTCTTAAAAAGTTCAATTAGATTTCTCACACTACTCCTTGTTCTCTATATCTAAAAGATATACTTCAAATCTTTTATAAGGGTTAGTTTGTGAAAATTTGCACACTTTTCCTTTTGACATTTCAAAGAAGGCGAATATTTCGGGACATCACAGATAGTATAAGGAGTCTCATATTGACACTTTGTATCTGAGTACATGCAATGTAAATCGATCGCAACATGTGTTGCTGACCCTGATGCTATGATCTTTGACAGGGAAGCCAACATAAGAGAAGTGATATCCGAGAGTGAACGAGTACCGCAGGAACAGACACTCAAAATTCTTATCGGCTCGCTTTGGTCCAGGAGCAATTATCAACGGCAGTATGTCGAAGGAATGGTCAGAATTATATATGAGCATCCTAACCTATCCAAGTCGGTGCTGTGGACTCCAACAACTACGCGCGTTGCCGCACTTTACTCTGCTGCAGATGTTTATATAACCAATACCCAGGTAATGGCCATTCTTCCTAGTTCTAATGATATTGGATCACCATTTTGTTAGTCTCAAGTAAATTGTCCTTAACGAATCAGTAGAATAGACCCCAACCTTTCACACACTTTTATACACATCTACCCAAGTCTCGCTCAAGGATAGATAGTTGAGCTATCTTTCACCCTAATGCTCACCATTATTTTCTTTTCTCACCTATTACGTCTCTATTTTTTCTCTCTCATATATGGCTACTTATAGGCCCAAAGAATCAAGGCCGGTCTTGGGCTAAAGCCCAAGATGCGGCCGCTTTAAGCCTCAATTTGAGCAAAAATTATTAGGGCCTCATTTTCTATAGAAAAACATCCATATATGATATATAAAATGTTCCTTGTTTCAATGTAGAAAGGCACTTGGTACCATTGGTGCGTGCAAAGACTTTAAAGTAAGGGATCTCTTGGTCAAGTCCTGGGAGGGACCTCTTGTAATATTAATTTTTGCCTTATTATACTGTAGGATTACTTACGGTATCACTTTTACATACTTTTATAAGTTTTTGAGAAATTTTTGCTATTTTTTGTTTGTTTGTTGTAATCTTACTTTTAATATCAAATTCACAAAAAAATCACTGTCGGCAATAAATAAACCAAAATAATTTGTTTTCACTCAACAAACTTTGATAATAAAAAAAAAAGAGGTTAAAATTATTTATTTTTTATTGCTAAAAATAGTATTATTACAAGAGTTAAGTTAATAACATGATTAGCTAGAGAAAACGAATAGTGTAAGTAATATATACTTCATTGTGTTTGTTTTATTTTTTTCTAATTGTAAAAGAACTTTAAAGTTTTTTTTTAATTAGAAACTAAAAATTCCATGTTTTTATTTTTTATCTGTATTAGTTACCTATAATGATTTTTTTTTTTTTACAATAACCTAGGACCTCCATTAAAAATTTGCTTTAGACCTCAAAAATGTCAGCGCCCGCCCTGCAAAGAATCCCAATTTCCATACAACTGTTGAACTACCCACACATGAGAGCACAAAAATCTTTGGACAAGTAGATAAAATGAACTTTATTTTGTCTCTGTTTACTAACAGTACGTGGACTGAACAGGCGACGGTTGGGGAAACATTTGGTAGAGTCACGATTGAAGCAATGGCATTTGGTTTACCGGTACGATCACAACCCTACTCAATCTCATCCTCGTGTTTATATAACAAATCACGATATTGAAAAACGAAATTCATACCCTTTTTTTTTTATTGTAATTTTTCATGAGCGCATGTGGTACAGGTATTAGGAACAGATGCTGGGGGCACTGTAGATATTGTTGACCATAACAAAACGGGTCTCCTCCATCCCCTGGGGCCCGAGGGCAATCAAGTTCTTGCTAAGAATCTTCGATTTTTGCTTGAAAATCCTTTAGCGCGGAAGGAGATGGGCGCAAGGGGAAGGGAAAAGGTAGAGAAGATGTACTTGAAGCGGCACATGCTTGAGAAATTAGCAGATGCTATGTCCAGATGCATGACCACGATCTAAGTATCTAATGCCTATGAACCATGGATACCAATACACGCAGATACAAGAAACAGTTGGAATTGAAGTTAGAATTAGTGATTATGTTTTTTTTTTTTTTTTGATAAAGTGATTATGTTAATACATGGGTAACACAGATTCATGTATTAGGTACATATAAAGAGTATAAGTGTGTTCGATGTATGTCCGGGGGTACTATGTACATGTACTTCCTCCGTCCCAAATTAAGTGTCCTTTTTCACTATTTGGGAGGACTCAAATTATTGTCTACATCTTTTTATCAATAATATTTTTTACATACAATATGAATCTTGTTTAGTAGATCTTAATTAGCTTTATTATATAAAATCTTAAAAATCTTAAAAAACATTATAACTTGAAAAATATAATAAATTTTGTAAATGACACGACTGCCAAAAAAAGATATTTATTTTGAAATGGGGGTTAATTAGTAGGAGTCTAGAAGTACGTAAAACCACTGTATGAAGGGTTAGACATTTGTTTTAAAAAAAAAAAAAACTAGTACTATAGTATACTTTAGAAAACTTATTAAATTATATTGTGAAGAATGCTCATACAAAGGGTCATTAGTCAATTTCAGTTTTCTTTTTGATCTTTTGAAGAGTACTTATGTATGCTTAATGCTTACTCACTGTGAAATTTGATTGTTTCCTTGCACATGTATATAATGACTGTTTTAAGAGGAGGATTAACACAAAATTATGGATTCAATTCTCACCACATCCACCAGGCCACCTAGAAATTAAGGACTTCTCGTGGAAAGAGACAAAGACCGATAAGTCTACAACCATTCATCGATAAATCTACAACCATTCATCGTCGTAGTGTGAGCGCGCGGAAGGGTGCCTCTAAGAGCCGCGGGCTGCTTTATTGGCTTGTCTACAAACCCGACCAAATAAAATGTCGCCTTGAATGGGGAAGACCCACGGAGGACCTATTTCAGGGCAAAGCACCAACGCCATCACTTCTGATGGAGGAATTAGTTCAAAAACACCAAGGACAATGGCTTGTTCGTTGATTTTTCGAGATAGCTAGACAATGTATATCTAAACTGATTCAATTCGTTGATTTTTCGAGACCCTACATTGTCTATCTCGATCCAATCGCATCTTATACGGAGCCTTGTTAGAGAAATTTAAGCACAAAATTAATGCAGAACTTGGAAGCTCCTTGCAACATTACATGATACTCTATGCCAAAGCTGACGTGGCTGTACTTTCCCCCTCTCTCTCTCTCGAAAAAGCAGATACCCAAACCCAAACCCTTCTTCAACTTCTGCCGCCGCCGCCTGGGGGGGGAGACGCCTTCTTCCCTCCTCCCCCCCGGGCTCCTGTTTCTGTTTTCTTCCCCTCTCTCTCCTCCTCCTCCTCCCTCCTTTCTTTTTTCTACCCAAACCCTAGCCGCTTTCTGTTTCTCTCGCCGTTTCTCTTCCTTGCCGCTGTTTCTCTTCCCTACCTCGTCTCTTCTTGTCACCGGACTGGTCTCCACCAATCACCACTTCTGGGGGTGATTGGGTCCTAACGGCTTGGAGCCGTCGGATGCCGGAGGGGATGAGGTAGTATAGATCCCACCACGGCTTTCGTTGATGGACGAGCGTGGGCGTGCTTAACGGCTTTGTGGGTCTTTCGGCTAGAGGTTGGCCGTGGAAGTTTGGGGGCTGTGATTGTGGCGGTCGATTTTCAGGCGACGCGGCGGTGGATCGATGCTAATGGATGGAAATGCTCAGCTTCTGGTTTCCTTAACTGTTTGTGAGGACCGAATCGCCGGCTCCTCGGCAGTTTTTCTCGGGATCCAACTGCTCGCGGGGTTCCCGTCGGCTTCGATTACCTGCTTGTCATCTGATGGTTTGGTGGTGGTGGCTTGGCTGTTGTTGGTGGTGGGTTGCAAAGGTGGGAAGTTTGGGCTTGTGGTTCGGTGGTGGAGTTGGGTGCAGGTGATGGGTTGTGATTTGGGTGGGTGGTGGCGGGTGTGGGTTTGGCGGCGGTGGTGCTTGATTATTGCCGGGGTTTGGAATAGATTGGGCTTAGGGTTTGTTTTGGTTCTTGATTTGGGCCAGGCCCATGTGGTTTCTTGGATTTATTTTCTGGGGTCTGGCCCTTAGGGTGTCGGTGGGCTTTGACCCATCTTTTTCCTTTTCATCCAACCCTTGGTTGGATTCCCCTCTCCCTTTCCTTCACTTGATGTACCCTTTGTCAAGTGTTCTTAATAAAATTTGTATTGCCTATCAAAAAAAAACATTACATGATACTCCATTTCCCTTGAAGTTGCGCAAAATTGGGAACCAAAATTACATGTACTAATTGCTAAAGCTGAAAATCAAAACACAAAAAAAAATCTGTTCCTGGGTTTCTAAATGTCCAACCAACAACCAGATTGAACATAGCCACAGTATTCCGCCGGAACTTCAACTTGCGTCCACGCATACCTCTTCAAATCCAACACATGAGCTCTGAGGGCCACGCCGAATTTCGACGACCCAATCACCAACATCTTGCCCCTCCACGCCGTCACGTAGGATAAGCTACCTCGCACCTCGGCTGGCAACTCAGCCACCGCCTGCCACGAGGAATTCGAGCGGATCGCCACGTCATTGCCACGACACATGTACAGTCTTCCGTCCCCGCCGTCCGAGCAAGTAGTTGGACACGTGGCAGCTTCCAAGAAGTCATCTTGGACCAGATCCCAACGCATAGTAGCCACGTCGAATTCTTCGGCACTTTTACTAAACTGACCTTGCATCTTGGTGTTGTAACCACCGATGACATGGAATTTGCCATCGTGGAACAACCCCGCGCACTCGTCGCGTTCCATTGCCATGTCAGGCAATAGTCCTTTGCCACGTCATACATCAACGCAGATCTCAACGCATTCTTTTCCTTATCATGTCCACCCGCAATATACACCATCCGATTTGAATCGGACGTGCAAGCAAAGAACGACCTTGGTCCGTCAGGCATATCAGACCCATGCCTCCACGTGGCCCATACAAAATCGAACACAAACACCGAATTCGAAACCACACACGTCACCGGGTCCCACCCGCCCATCACCACCAAATTCAACCCGACACCCACGATCCGACAAAACTTGGGCAACCCGTTCTCGCATCCGGGCACGGGCGGCAGCTCTCTCCACTCACCCGTCTCCGGCTCGAAAACCGTCAACCGATAAATCATACTCCATGATTTATCGTAGCGTTTCATGGTATCAGAACAGGGCTTAGACGGGTTAACCCGCGATTGCACCATTACAACTAGCAGCTGGGTTAGGCCGGAAACCTTCCGAAGCCTCCGAAACTCCGGCTGCCGAATCTCCGCGTTCCATCTCCGGTAGACCGATGAAGCTGAAGAAAAGTGGGTATACGGGACCCGAACCAGACATTTGAGGCCAAGGACGAAACCAGAATTTTATAAACGCGGGGGCCGAACTATGAACAAGAAAATTTTGAAATTTTAAGGTTTAAAAATCTAAAAGTCTGTTTGGCTTAGATTTTGAATGAGGTTTTTTGAGTAATGAGTGGAGAGCAATAGAAAGAAAAATGAGATTAATAATTGAAAGAAAACATATGGCAGACCATGTGCAAAGAGAGAAATTGAGTTTCAAGACCCAAAACGAACACATTTTTAAAGTATTTAAATGTCTAAATAACATTCAACACAAAATACAATATTTAGGTATTCTTAACCCAAAAAAATATATATATTAATCTTGAAATTTGAAAAAAAAAAAAAAAAAACCCCAAAACAACGCGGGGGCCGTGGCCCCCATATGCCCATATATAGTTCCGTCTCTGTTCAAGGCCGACTTCCTCGGGGAGACCCGGAATAAGATCCATGACCGAATTGAGAGTGTTAAGCAGAGACAGAGAAACAGAGCACAATTTTAATTGAGAGTGTTAAGCAGAGACAGAGAAACAGAGCACACTTTTAATTGAGAACAGAGGGATGAAGAAAGCCAGAAAACAAAAGAAAAGGACGAGGAATAAACTACACGAGGGTCCGAATTGTTTGGTGTTGCTTTCGCTTTCGCTTTTGCTTTTGAAGGAAGGGTGTTCGGCTTTCTTGGAAATGTTCGAACGCGGAGTTATAATGTTACACAGGTTATACAAAGTTTGTGCAGAAATCTAGTGTCGCGTCTCTTGAGTCAACGTTGCAACCTTTCGCGTCCCCCTTTGTTAATTAAACTCGACGAAGTTGGGAAAACCTTGTAGAAGGAGAGCAAAAGTGGCTTCCGGGGTTATACCAAAATGGAATCATCACTCATCACTCATCAGCCGTTGGTTGTTTTGTTCTCTCACCTTTTTTATGATTGGGTATTTCTCTTTTCTGTGGTGGTGGTTCTCTTCTCTTTTTTTGGAGGAATTTTTGGTTGCGAACCAAGTATCACGTGGTAGCTGTCGGTTACATGTTTGGACGGCTTGGATGCACTATTCGAGTACCACATCAGCTGTTCCCTTTGCACCAAAAAATTTCTCTCTTTTTTTGCCACAGCATGGGATTGGGGAGTTCGGCTCCATCAGATCAGAACCCTTTTTTTTTGCTTTTTCTTCTTCTTTTTCTTCTGTTTTCTGCTTTCCTAGAGGGCAAAAGGGGGTGCTAACTGCTAATAGTTAGGCCAATACTTGGGTGAATGTCACTGTTGTCCCCCACTTATAAATTTGATACCTAGGCGATTGAAACTAAGGCTGCGTTAACTTAAATTTAAAATTTTTGTTTCTATTTGAATTTTTTCCACGTTTGTTAGTATTTCGCCAAATTTTATGGGTTGTTGATTTAAGTTAGCACTGTTCCACTTTTTTTTTGAAAAAGAAGGTAATTTCAAGCTCAAAAATTATGTATTTACGCAAATAATTTTCCTACCAATATGAATCTTATTTGATAGATCTTATTAAGATCTTTTAAACGGTGCAAAAAAAATTAAAAAATTATTTTTTATTTTCATTATATTTGAGTTTGAAATTACTTTCTTTTTAAAAAAAGTACTTTTTCTGAAAAGTGGAACACCACCTTAAGTCCAAGAGAACGCAACCTAAGAGTAACCTTGGAATTAAGACTGGTAAGTAGAAATTGAAACTACTGCATTCAATTGATGAGCTAGCAATACAATGGAACGCAGATATCTAAATAAAGATATGATCAAAATCGTTCAATACACAATTTTTTTTTTTACAAAAAACACATATAAGACCCGTAGACATCCGCCAACGCGAAATGCATTTGTGCTCAACTAGTACTTTCTGCGGCCCCATCAATCATCTTTTCCCTCCACTATGCAACCCTCCCATCACTCCCTTTCCTAGAAGATATTTTTCTTATATTAATCCCAAAGTGTATGGTTTTATTCTTTGCGGTGGGCATGGATGCATATGTACATATTTTGGATATATCCAATCACTCAAGTAAAAAAAATAGTCTAAAATTCTTCTAGAAGGTTGAGGGAAAAGATAGCAACTCCACATGGGATCGTGCTAAGTGTTTACTGTGGCTCATGCACATCTAGAATAATTATTTGAAAATCTATCAATTTAATTTAATTTAATTCTTCTAGAAGGTCGAAGCAAAATTAAGAGAGAGAAACACCCCCATGGGTCAGGCTGGCATTGGGTCAGCCTCTCTTTTGTTTTTACTCTGTTTTTCTTTTCCTGTCTGTTTGTTAATGATGGCTGATATTCTGCGTTCTTCCCCATATCCAGTGCGATTCTTTTGGTGCCTTTTTTTTGTTTGTTTTAAAAAAACAAGGTGTCTGAATCAGCAAGCTTGTGCACGACGCAATTGATACCGCAGTCGTGAAATTAACGAGCATTTGAATCTCTAAACGTTTTTGAGTTTAGAATGACTTGCTTTCGCAGGATTCAACATGCCGGTATCTTTGAGCACATGTTTTTCTTTTAAAAAAACAAGGTGTCTGAGCCAGCAAGCTTGCGCACGACGCAATTGATACCGCAGTCGTGAGATTAACGAGCATGTGAATCTCCGATCATTTTTAAGTTTGAAATGACCTGCTTTCGCGGGATTCAACCAAGGGCGAAACCACTATCAGGTTGTGGTAGGCTATAGCCTAGGTGCCTTTCTGGAAAACCAAAAAAAAAAAAACTTATATGTCAAAGTTTAGCCCAAATAATTTTAGCCCAACCTATTTCTTCTTTTAACCCAACCCCTCACACCAACCCATTTTCTTTTGCTTTTATTAAATGCAGAGCACTGATTAGTGTACTTTAGATTTTTACTGATTGAGTTGTTTAGAACACTAGCCGGCGAACTTAAATTTAAAATTGTTAGTTCTTACAATTTTACTCTTTTAGGTTTAAATTATTGGTACAACAACAAAAATCTGGAGTGTTTTTTAAAATTTGTTGATGTCCAAGAGTTTTTACGTGAGCGTTTTTTATTCATATTGTGCATGTTAAACACACGATTGCATTAACTCTTAAGAAATAGATATATGATGTCCTCACTCCTCACTCGTTACAATATGGACATTCACAATATGTAAAGTTTGATGGTGCTACCAATATGCACAGTGCATGAAATATATTACAAGCTTTAATTCTTAGAGATTATAAGTATGCATATTATATACATTGTTTTGCCCATCGAAAAAAAATTTGGATTAGCCCAAGGCATAATTAATTCCTAATTCCGTCATTGGATTCAACATGCCGGTATCTTTGAGCACGTGTTTCGATTGTTGTCTCATGCTCGCTCTGCTAGCCAGACCTGCAGGGTTTCTACAGAGGCATGGCAGCCTGTTGACCCAAGGACTCATTGTAGGGTCTTTGGAGATGAGAGGGTCCTACTCTTTCTGTCTGTATATATCCATTATTTATTTAAGCGGCCATAATTTAATCAGGCCACGCCATGCTTTTCCAACTAGCTAGGCCCTCTTTCATTGTACTAAGACATGATGCCATCACAAATTAAGCATATATTATTATGTATATGTACATTGTACATGTGTATTATATATGGAGTATGAGTGTGGGAATTGAAAGAACGATTTTTATGTCTAAATTGTGCCCAAAAAAAAAGATATGCTAATGGGTCCTGATAGATTAAATTATCAATACAAGTAACATTACTAAAGTGAAACTAAAAAGAGATAAACGAAAATCCTCACACGGTCTTCACGGACCATCGGACTCCATATGTGACTCACAAAACAGCTAGACTGCTATGGTTTCCAACTAGAATTCATAAGATGTTCTTCAGTTGATCGGGTCTCTGCGTGGTTGAGTCCAATCCACCCTTTTGGTCTAGCAAAAAATAAATCATGGTACGTCGGAAATTCACTTATAAAGATTTATAAGCCCAACTATGAGTAGATCATTTGGCGTGCACCAAATTTACAATACTAATAACTGGAATCATTCAATTTGTTTAAGATATTTAGGGTTATTGTAGAAACTAGAAAGTCATCTCATCCGGATATTGGTAAATGATTGATTAATTCATTCAATTTTTGTTCCTGCGAATTCGATAACAAAAATCGATCAACCCCTTACCGATATCCAAAAGACATGAGTTTTATAGAAACTCTTCAAAAAGATGTTTTCAAACAAATTGAAAGACCTCGATCATCTGTATAAGATCTCGAGGTGGGTCCTCGATCATATGCAACTTATAATATGATACTCATATATTGCAAATCAATCTCTCTCACCTAACGTGATTAAGTGTGCAATTTTGGTTAATTGTAATTAATTAATGGCTTCCTTATCTCTTTCATCAATTGGCATGTGAGTTTATAGTATATTGGAGGATGAAATAACACGCAAATTACATCGCCATCGCAAAAACGATTTTAAAAAATTCAAGATTCCACAAAAATAAATAAACAAAAATATTGCGGTTGACTATCAATTAACCGTGGCAATTCTTAATTGATCAAATACAAGGAGGGAAAAACAAAGTGGTACATTGGCGTGCTTCCAATATCTTGAATAGAAATTGGTGTTTTTAGTTCGGGTTGTATTCCATCCGAACTGGCTTTTCTTATAGCTTTTGATAGGCGTTTTTAGTTCGTTTATATCACGTGAGCTTTTAACAAAGAAAAAATAGAAATCTTCTTCCAAAATTGCACTCATAATCGTTGGATTGAATTTGAATTTATATACAAGCAAGAATTAAATTTCTTGACCAGCCTAAGCACTTTTGCGACGAGTAATTTTGAAATTCAGTATACGATTAGGACAAAACTCCAACGGATCCGATGATTTTTTTTGCTAGTGGTAAGAGTCGAACTCGCAAGCTTATTAAAGTAAGCTCCTTGCAATCATACTCCCCCAGTACAAGAAATTGGGCAATATCTAGCTCTCTTCCATTTTTATCCCCAGAAAAAGAAAGAACTACAAACGACTTTCTTTTCTAACCCTGTTTTGTTTTCTTTACCTTCCTATGCATATGCACAAACTAGCACAACACTCTATGTATTTGTTTATATCTCCATACAACAGCCAGCCTGAACGTGGCCGGAATATTCCTCCGGCGACTCTAGCTTTTCCCAGCTGAAATTCTTCATATCCAACAAATAGGCTCCGTGGGGCTCACCGAATTTCGAGGAACCAATCACAAGCAGCTTCCCCTGCCACATTGCCATGTAAGCCGTATTTGCCACGGCATCAGGTAGCCCAGCTATCACTTGCCATGTGGATCCCTCGCGTGCAATCACGTTGCGTTTGTGGCACATGTAAAGCCTCCCGTCACTGCCGTCCACGCAAGTCCTCGGACACACGGCAGCATCCAAGAACTCCTCTTGGACCTGGTCCCACTGCCCTGTGGCAAGGTCGAACGCTTCGGCATCTCTCTGGAAACGGCCTTGATTCTCCGTGGGATACCCGCCAATGACGTGGAACTTGCCACGGTGGAATACAGCTTTGCACTCGTCTCGCTCTCTTGCCATGTCAGGCAGTTGGACCCATTCGTCTCTCGTCACGTCATACATCATTGCTGATTTCAATGCATTTTTGGCATGATCGTGACCACCGGCAACGTACACCATCCGATCAAAATCCGACGTGCATCCAAAAAACAATCTTTGCCCACCTGGCATATCAGCCCCATGCCTCCACGTGGCGGTGACAAAGTTGTAAATAAAAACTGCATTCGAGACCTGCCAAGTCACCGGGTCACACCCACCCACCACAACCATCTCCGACCCAACTCCGACAATATGGCAAAACATCGGCAACCCGTCTGGGAAACCCGGAACCGGCGGAAGGTCTGACCCGAAACCCGTTTCTGGGTCATAAACCGTGAGCCGATAGACTAGCCTAGCTAAAAGCTTGGCTACATGCGAAGTTCGGGTCGGTCCGACCCGAGCCCGTGCCAAGACCATGATTGATCTGGTAAATCCAGCCGATTTCCGATGCCGTCGAAATCCCGGCAGCTCAATCTCTGCTTTCCAACCCTTACATACCGAGGAAGCCACTGAGAACTGATCGAAGGGTAAGCGAATTAGACATTCAAGAGTGACGTCGTTGGGAAGTCCTGGAACGAGTTCCATGATGGGATGTTCGGGAGAGAATTTTTTCAATAACTCAAGTGTCTGGACCAGCCGATTATGGTTAGGAGAATCCAAAATTCAAGAGCTCCAGAAGACCACCCCCCAAAGAGAAGTACCAAAGAAGAAATGGAACAGAGCAATTTTAGAGAGATGGGTTGTATTTGGAGTTGTGAATTGGAATTGGATTTAATGTGGAAGTTTATATAAAGGGGAAAGGTCATTGGAGATAAGTTTGTTATTATGGAAGGTGGGTCATGTTCTGGAAGGTTTTCTAGAGAGAGAGAGAGAGAGTATAGTATGATTGACAGAGACAGGGGACTACTATTTGGGTGAGGCCAAAGGAGTTGGGCGGTTGCAAGTATCCCTGTTGCATTTGATTTTGATCACCAAGGTTTTTGTTAGCCCATCAATGGAATGGCCGGCACCGAGGGTGCGGCTATTTGGTCGGTTTATTTTCTACGCAATTAATTTCGCTTCGATTCTTGACTTTGGGATATAAGAAAGTAATTTCGTGTGAATTCTCAAGTCTCGGCGTAGATAGTGGTCTGTCTTTGACCGAACTGGAGAAAGAATCATTTAAAAGAGATTCGTGTAAAATGATCCAGACACCTTGACCGTCTGGAAATACAAGATAAAGACACTAAGACGGCACAAGATTTTTCTATCCTAGACGACACTTTGTCATGACGTAAGGAATCTAAAAAAGTAAAAAATCATTGTCTAAACCTTTTTTATTTTAAATAAAGACGAAAAAATTTGCTTATTGACTTATTTTTGTCTTTATTCTAAAAATTTAGGTTTCGATCATAATTTTTTACTTTTTAAATTCTTCTCATCAAAAAGAATCAATAATCCACAAAAAGTTGACGAAAAACTAACAAATGCAGAAAAAAATTTGAATAAAGACAAAAAAATTAAGTCATTTGGCTTATTTAGCCGAATTCGAGAATGCTAAAAACGTGTATGAAAGTTAACTCTAGATGTATCATAGTAAGCTAGCAAAATTTCAAATCATGATTTGCCGCATACATACCAACAATATTTTTATTTTTATTTTTTTGAAAAAGCATACCAACAATATCAAGCCGTATTAGTTGCAAAAAAGCTAAGGAACCCGACGGGAGAACCACCGACGGTGAGATTGTTCCACATGGATTAAGGCTATTGCCAACCAATAGACTTCCAATCTTTAACCTTAGTAGATGATCAAAAAATCTTTAATCTTAGTGCTATAACTATGATCCCAATACTACTCAAGGGGGCGCATTAATTTTTTTTTTTTTTAATCTACATTTATCAAGGTATTCGGCTAGCTTACGTATATCTAAACTAAATTTCACTGTCTGCCAGTAGAGAGTCTAATTAAGGTCGAAATAATGTTGTGTATGGACAGGGCATATGATTAAGGGCATTAGTGAAGCACATGTTTTGACCCGGAAGCAAAAGTTTAGGACCCAATGTCTGAAAAGAGAGATCCAAATCAACTTTTTTCAACTCAAATTTATTCCCGCCGACAAAGTCATTAAGGTCATGATTTTTTTCTTTTTCTTTTTTTTTTTTAATCCGCATGATCAGGTCCATTGATTTAAATCAAAACTTACCTATCGATTTCAGACATGGCTAATTGTATCAGATTTGAGTCAAAGATATATGGTGCCATTATTGTTCTTATTCCGGACATATCTTTAGGATGTCGAGGTCAGCTTATACACATCTCGAATGGAGACTTGATCTATCAGCGTAGACAAAGTAGAGTTACATGTTTTTAGTTTATTATGTTGAAATTACAGCAATTAATTAATAATATTGAAAATTTGGAGAAAGATTGCCTGAGGATACAAGGGTTTCTTATTTAAGTTGATTCGATTTTCTTATTATATGTTTACTTGGCCGGCAAGATTAAGATTTTGTTGCATATGTTTTATTTAATTTTTTTTTTCTTAGGGACATCTTTATAAGAATCAAAAAGTGTTTGATGCGCACCGTTATTTCTAGGTAGAACTTTTAAACTAAGTTTAGAGAAAGATCTTGATCTTCTGATATTCATTTCGTGTCAACAGATTTCAAACTCGTTGTTTATTGTGTGTGCTTCATTTTATTTACCCAGAACAAATTGTGTTGAATGTCAAAAAGAAAGGAACACTAATCGGGCTGGGCGTTGGAACCTAGCCAACCTCCATTAATTCCCCTAGCAGGATGTTCATATGCAAGGATGCAACCAATACACATAACTCGATTTGACAAAACTTGAAGTATTCGCTTCGTTTGGTTGACTTTATAATTGTGGCAGACATTCGAGTCATGCGAATCAATCTCTCTACATGAATATTTGATGTGATTGATACTACTTCCATAAATTTGATTAATTAAATTTTAGGGTTTCGTTGTCATGTGAATGAATGATCAATAAGGGCATTCGAAAGAGTCAAAAACTTTGAGGAGAATAGGAGTAATTGAAACAGACTTTTGCCGTAAGCTATAAGCTGCCACAAGTTTTTTGAGAAAACAAAATGGGGAATTATTACAACTTGGACACATCTATATGTGGAGCACAGTTTTGTTCAAAAATTTTGAACTTCGTTGTCAAAGAAAAAGAAAGCATTGAAGGGTCTAGAAAGATAAATTGACTAGAAACAGAATGGTAGTTATAGATCGAAATAGTAGAATATAAAATATATGGGTTTCGTAATCATACTCAGTCACAAAATTCGCGTGCGCATAGACTACGCATGTGGGAAAGAGCAAGTGCGAAAGTGTATTAGAAACACATTACAAACTACTAAAATTCGCGAGAACAAGGATTGAAAGAATAAGAACACATGACATATGAAAGGATTACATGACTAACATCGTACCATACATATGGAAGGAATTTTTGCCTTCTGGAACAGAAGTAAGACTTGCTTCGCTAAAACATGGGCCAGCTGAAAAGTTTTGAGGGACACCTTCGAGATATAAAGAAAAAAAATCAAATAATATAGTATGTATGTATGTATGTAGATCTTTAGGAAGATTAAGATAGTTACTTTTTCACTTTGTGTGGAGAAGCTAGTTTTTTAAGTGTAAAACATGCTCACAATGGGTCCTAAAAATGAAATGGGAGAGCATCTCCCTGTGGAGCGGCCGATCCGGCTGCTTATCTCGGCAATCGACAGCTTAGATTTTAACCGAACAATGGACGATTTAGATTTGTATGCGATTTATATGTGTTCAGATTCGATCCAAATTGTCCGTGCCGAGATGAACAGCCAGATCAGCTGCTTTGCACCCACTCGGCAAGAAACTGCTCCCTAAAACTCGCATGTAACACATGTTTTCTTTTGTTTATGTAAATAACCAAAATCTCATTATTTTGTTTATGTAAACATGATTTTTTGTAATTCAAGGCGTTTAGAGCAACTTACGCAGACATCGATTAATGTTGGGAATTACTCCAATACTAATCTCATTGCCTACTGGCTGGGGCAAAGCTCCTTACGAATTCAACCAATAAGAATTTATAGCACCAAAGAAATGAACTTGAGAACTAAGGAAGAGTAAAGCTCTAAGTTTTATGCATTGACTGCCAAGCCAAATTGTTTGTGACTATGTTACGCAAGTATCGAAACTTGACCCTATGTATGCATAATTGTCTAAATCGTATATGTACTAAAAGTAAACATGGAAAATTAGCTCGAGTTGTGAAACCGTGCATGGAAAATTTCAGCCGTAGGGTGCACGGTGCTTTGAGACGTCACTGGTTCGCGTGAGACATCTGGGCCCATGTGGCCCCTTGGGCACACTTGATGTCGAGATTGTAATCCCGAATCCATAAGTATACAACGAAACATGTGACCCCATATATTTCCTAGAATTAGCCAGTCAGCCTAGATGATCATCCAAAATTCCAAATGCACATTTCTTAGCCACCAGATTTGAAAATTTTAATGTAATGATATATAACAACTAACGCGAAAAATAAAGACAAGGGTAACTAAAAAGCACGGCACAATGATTTACGTTGCTCCTCAAGAACACCTCCATTCTCGACTCACGTCAGATCTCATTGTGTTCGCAGATGAGGATAAAGAGTTACAATGACGGCGGTTAAGCTAGTCACAATGCGCCTAGCTAGAATTTTACTAGATACAACAGAATTTACTGCGACACTCTTATTGTTCCGAAAAACAAGATGGCACTAGGTAAACAAGGCCAGAAGCATTGCCCCCTGCAGCTCACAGCAGAATTCAACTCCTGAAGTCATTAAGACCAATGCAAATCAGGCAGAAGTTTCAATGAAAGGCAGCTAAACAGTTCATAAATTCAACAGGAAATTATTAATTAAGATGAATAGAAGTTTGAACTAATCAAGTGTCTTGACTCTGGATTGAGCAACACAGCATCCATCCACCGTTGAAGATATTTCTTATTTTTTCATGATTTGAACACTATCAAGCAATGCACCTGACAGGTTTATCTAGTGGAACTGGAAAGCCAACGTGCTATTTACAAGGAACGAAAACGAAAACATGAAAATGATACACGAAAGTCTCTATTTTTCAACTTATTGTAGTGACAGAATTTTTAACTTTTCCCCCACCAAAACTCCATTCTCTCAAGATTTACCTTTAAAAAAACTTTGGGATCACTTTGGATCGCTTAATACTCCGTTTTTCAATTGGAAGTACCATGTTCTAAAACATGCATACCAGACGTCATTGCTTCTTAATAAAATACGAGGTTTTTAAAATGCAAACGTACAAACCAGCACAATGAGACCATATTACCTTCAGTATCAAATAAAACCACATCAAATCCCTATTGCATCTGGAGCACATGGGTACATGCAGTAACTTCCTACTACAGTATGAAAACAATGTTCAATCTTTTCAAACTATGTTATTTTCTCAAATTCCCCCTATGATATAGCTGGCATCTCCATTGAAGGCCATCCGTTTCAATTAGATTAAGTGGCCATTTATGAAAACTGTTGAAGTTGTGCATAATAAACATCTCATCTAAAACACACAACTACCTTCAACAACATAAAAATAACCATCATCTCTAAACTCGTGCACCCTCTAAAAAATGGAACAGGTAATTCCACAACACGCAATAAGAGATGGCTGCAAAAGATGCATTTCTTGGTGCCAAGTAGGAGAAAGAAGTTTCAAAGAAAATAACAGATCCAGAGGAGATCCAATTTTCTAGGTAGACCCACGAGACATCAACAATGGTTAAGAAGAAGACCTGGAGATTTCAGTGCAGTGCTGCTAGGTCAACAAGTTCTTTGAATTCATCAGACACAAAGGACTTGACCTTGATTGAGGCTTTTCCACCAGTCTCCTTCGCTGGTGACACGTACTTCACCCCAATTACTTTCAGGCCTACACCAAGAAACAAATTAAATCAAACTATCTATGCTCATTGCGTTAATTGAAATCACAAGACAACATGTAATTACGCGGTTTCTGCAACCTAAAGTGGAATAATTCAAGAGAGACGCATTTAAATGACAATTCAAATTATTTGAGTACACTGAAAATGTCCAATTAAACTGTGGTCAGGGACCAAATAAATACCACTTAGACGTATATAGCCATTTGGGGGGTCCGAGTCTCAAAGATTACATGCAAATAACATGTGGTCAAGACTGTCAGCTTTAGGTTTTTAGGTTTCGCTCAAACTTAGTTGCAGGACTCCTCAAAAGTCAAAACCAGCACCATCTCTATTACCGAATAACAGCATTATACATCTTCCTAAAGCTTATGGGACATGCAGATCTTTGGTACCAAACCATTAGATTTTTCATACTGTATTCCTAGGTGTATTTGTTTCTTTACCAATTGCTACGACATCTTGTCAACAGGAATTGGCCTCAGCAATGTACGATCCTCCAACATTAGCAGTGAAAATAGAGAGAAAAAAAAAATACCACATGCATATGAGAGCGCACACATGAAATAGAAAAGAATACATATGAGAGCGCACACATGAAATAGAAAAGAATCGTATGCCCTATCAACTGAAAGTACTGCATAATCACAAACACAATGTAGTTGTATAATAATGTACCTAAAGAAGAACTACTCTCATGTATGCGTCCATATAAAAATCTTTCGCCCTTCCAATATTCCAAAGGCCTCATCTTGATTCTCTTACTCCGCCTTACCCCAGCTTCCCAAGACGTACCACACCCTAGAGAGATTAAAGAATGATATTCAAACTGAACAACTAGATATCCAAATCATGCATCTTTGAGTTAATTGCACAAGTAAAAACCTGCAAGGCTTTTCCTATGAGAAACTGCTTTCCTTTTGCTGCGTGGCGGTCTTTTTGCAGGACTTTGCTCATTCAATGGTACCCTAGAAGGTTCCTGATCATTCAGACAAACAAGAAACATCATTGTTTATGCATTTACCAGCAGCAACACTTGGTCCAAAAAATCAACACGCTAAAAACATGCAGGAACGGAATTCGAGGAAAGCACATTTCAATCCACAGGTTCCACTTGCATCAATTCCAATACCATAGAGGAAAATAGAATATAAAACAACACACTCAATATTATTAAACAAACAACAGCATGATTGAATCCTGTCCTGCTCATGAAACAACCACCATATCCTAGCTAGTAACTCATATGTGGAAATCATGCATGCTAAAGTCTTCGGTGAAAGTATTCAACATGGAGAATAAAAAGCATTTACTTAGGATCTTCATCACATGGGAAATAAGACATAAAACTTTCAGAATAATAAGAACAACGGCACAAAGATAAGAGGCCAAAATGTAAAGATAAAAAGAAATATGCATGAATACTTGTACTGTCAAAGGAGAAAAGCTGGCTACCCCTTTGTAGCCATATTTCAAGCCCACATACGGATTTTGATACCTTTTTAGACCGCCACCTATCCCAAAAGCTTAAACTATTGGGAAATGAGTTGAAAAATGTAACTATTCAACATTTACTCATTTACATCTACCTTTCAATGGTGTTACAATAAATACTACGGAGTAAATTTGTGCAATCTTTCTGTTCTTTTCTAGAGAAATACCAAAACACTATCAATGACAACCCTCAAAAGTTTTTCTTGGTCATAACCAGTCTGCCAAATTTGACTTACATTAAGCCACTTACACATAAAAATAAGATAAGAAAGGTAAATACCAATCAATGTTCTGCTATAGTTTCTAAACCATGTCCTTGCTGAATTGGTGAAGTGTAAACCAATAGATTACGAAAACCATCAGCAAAAACCCTTGCATCTTAGTGTCGATCTGCCATACACCATAGCATGTGTACATATTAGTTCTTAATGAACCCAGTAAATGTCAGGTCAGCTTACCAACTCTTTTGTCATGTAACTTCATTTCGACTAATTCAAGACAACCCAATTGGATCTTTGCTACAAATACTCTAGTACAAACCACTGGAGAACAAAACTAAACAGAAGAAAGAAAATGACCAGGAAAGGTGGAGACCTTAACATGTTCTGGAAGCGCATCAGAGGTGTCAAGGGATACATTCACCGCATGGGGCTGAACTGCAGAAGGAAGAGACTGATCTGTCAAAAGAAACAAGAAAGTCACACTTGTCACAGAGTCAAAAACATCTTAATCCTATAGGATAGAAAGAGCACCCAGTTTGTGATGCAACATGAAAACCACAAATGGATAGCAGATAACATCAATTGATGTATCCCAGGAATGATAGAACAACACACAATTTTACTGATGGTGATTAAAATTCCTTGGACAGCCAACAAGCAACCTAATAATGGTATGGTACAAATATTAAATTTTTCCAAAAAGAATGAATGAAAAATAAGAACATGACAACAAGATGCTTATAAATGCACAGTTATTGTCTTATCATCCAAGAGTCAAAGATCCAACGACAACGGCAATAAACAAGAACATGACACTGCAGTCTGCTCCCCTAATCCGATAGAGGGGAACAAAGGAAAGAACTCTCCATTAAACTGCGTTACAATATCCAAACTTTAAATTAATGACGAGAGATCCATAAGCTCTTAAACCTCAATTTATTCTCCAATGGAAAGCATTGGATACCTAGATATACATTGTTGGGCACATTTCCTAATAGTTCAAGCATTTGAAAGAGTTGGTGACTTAAGATGTTTTAAGAGGTCTTTGGTTCGAGTCTCGTGATTGTGATTGTTCCCCTGCAATATTTGGTACGGCTTATTTGTGATTGTGCAATGTAAGTTCAGCTTATTCTCCTCCGGCGAGACGGGGTCACGCATGCCGGGGACTGCTGGACGGCTACAAATTTATTGTTTGGAACAGTTGCTAAGAGAAGCTTTTGTAGTAATGGGTGACACTATACATAGTGTATCTTGTAATCTCACGATTCTCATAAGAGTGTTACTTTCCTTTTTACAGCTTCATTTACAGAAAGCGTGGCAATATTAACTTCATGTTGCTCTAAACTGATACTACTTGATATAAATTCATGTTACAGCTCCACCGCAACAGGAATTACCAACATTATGAATCTAAGTATAAAAAAGAGGGTTATGGCTGACGCTGTAAACATATTATTCTCAAAGTGCCACGTTGTACTTGCAATGCAAACAAGCCAAGATATGCACAGAGATGCTTGAATGTGCTCACTCATTCCACAGCACCTTACAACTTGCAGCTTCGGGCAATACATAAAAATTAATCGAGCAAATATGAGTCATAATGCCCAAGCAGAAAACTATAATCATTACCCTGATGAGTCTGATTACTGTCCAAATTCTCTGTAGCGGGCTGCCCAATGTTGCTATCTGGTTGTGCATCCTGTGCCATAGCTTCAACCTGAAACTCGTCACAGAACATCATGCTTTAGCATCCATTATCAAGATCACAATCCTCTAGAACGACTGTAATCCCCATGCATAGGACCTTACATTGGTCTGAATAATAGTCTTCTCCAATTCATGTCGTCCATCTGTCTGAAATTCAGCGTCAGGCCTAGATGAGCCTCCACAGTTGAAATCCGCAGATGACCCTACCTCCTGGAGCATATCTCCAACCTGCATCTTGTCACAAACCATTATAATCAAACAGATTATCATATTGTCCCAGTATTCCAACATCATTCGAAGTCAACATTTAACGAAATCCTTACGTTCTTCTCCATTTCGCTGTGTTTGTTTGCCAGAATATCTGCTTCAGTATTAAGCGCAATTTCCTCCTCCATTTCATTTGGCCCATTTGTTCGGACATCTGTATCAGTGTTAATCCCACCGTCATTGTATTCCACAGCCCTCCCATCAACATTCCTGCTCCCCTTGGTATATTTTTCACCCTCAGATCCAGTTGACAAAACATCAATAACCGGAAGTCTGGCTGAGTTGTCATTCGTTGATTTTTCACATGGAGTGATTGACTCTTCTGTTAGCATCTCTTGTGAACCCACATCATCAACTCTAGTTTCACCTATTTCAGCTATCGGTGACTTCAACTCACCAGAAACCTCAAACTCCTTCCTTTGAGCGTGGTCATCCGATTGTTCAACAAGTTCAACAGAAGCAGAATCTCTGGCTGGTGACAGATCAAGGGATGAGAATGGATCACTTGGCAGATCTGACAGCAACGTGCGCTTTTTAAGCAACGAGATTGAAGCAAAAGGACTTTTTCGAGGGGTGGGTGAAGTCAGTGAAAGAACAGGGCTTTCTACCGCCTGTTTGTGTTTAACAGGTGTTTTACCACTTATGCCTTTCTCCAAATTCTGTATATCTGATAGTGCTTTACGAGGTTTTCGCGAAGTTTTCCCGAAGTCCATAAAATCATCCATTCCAACATCATGAAAGTCGGGAAGGCATACTTTGTCGAGATCAAGAGGTTTGATCTCTAAGCGCTCCTGCAAGAAAGATAGTATCCCACCCCTATCTAAATTTGCACATCTATCCGATAGTAACTCATCGAGAAGTTCGTCACCTCTGTTCTCAGTATTATAAACTGACCCTGTGTATTGTGTACTAAACTTTGTCATCATGTGAAAAAAGGAAGGGAAAAAAAACGAAGACAGTAGAATAGAATTTCGCTGGTAATAATGGGTAAAACAAAATATATGAGAATGGTACGGATGAGCCTTTCTCAGAAGTATAAAATTACCAGTTAAATCCTTTTCCTGCAATTTGACATTAGGATCGGCTGTTTCTTGTTCTGAAGTATAATGAAGTGGACTGAGAATTTCCTGTCCTGACGTCACTTGAGAGGATTTACCATCAATTTCTGGAAGCGTCAATGAAATGCGATGCTTGTAAGTTTTCCTGTAATTGAAGAAATTAAGGAATTAAAGATCATTAAACCCCAAAACAAAACAAAAAACAGGGATTATAAGAGAACTGGTGATAGTAACACAAAAGATACCCCAGAATTCCAGGTCGACGGCGTCGTTCGGGTTTGGATGTATTGCAGTCAAAATTAGCCAAACTTCCACCCCTCATTAGATGTAATTCTAATCTGGCATCTAGACATCAAGTACAAGGCAGAATAAAAATATAGTCAAATGTTTGCCAAATAGATGCAGAAAGTAAGAGTAAAAGTGCTTACTATCATATTTTTCATGGGCCAAGAAAAACTCGTCTGGGTCTTGAATATGATCAATGTCCAAAGTCGGTTCCAAGTTCACAGAAGGCTGACTGTCAATGGTACATTACGTAGTCAGCAAGATACATATGTCTCTCAAGGACTTTAATTTCATGAGAAAATTAAGAATCACCACAGTAATGATACCTTGAATCTAGCTTCAGAGAAAACCTAGCCCGTCTTCGGCCTAACCCCGGTCTCCGTTCTCGGGCATTTTCATTAACCTTTGCCGCCACGACATCTTCATTTATTTCCTCAGATGCTAAAAAACTGGCAAATTCAGAATTCAGGAGTTCTGAATTGCCATCAACAATGGCCTTTGCCTGCTCTAAATGCTTGCTGGGACTTCTCAACGCCTGAAAGGATACGCAAAAACCATAAAGCCCTTTGGATTGTGGGAGCGGAGCTAAAAGAACTGATTGTGGCTTCCAACTAAATTGCCCCAAAAAATGGGAAACAAAAACAGACCAATAAGAACCCGTGTCTTTGCCTTCATTCCTCATCCTTCTCACCATTTCTCACCTCTTTTAGTATCCAAACAAGTGATAGAACTCCCCTTTCTTTCCTTTCCCAACATTTCTCACAATCCAAAGGGGTGGCTCTAATAGTGGTTTTCAAATCGAAGAGGCGAGAGTAAAAAACTAATTTGCATAAACATATTGACAGTTCCCAAGTGAGACAACTAATTTTGTCAACAATTAGCACAAGCGCATCACATTAGCAAGAAATTGGCATCTTTTCATCGACTTAGAGCATCTCCACAACCCTTATCCTTTTTGATTGACTCATAACCAGATTATGAGTAAGAGCCCCACTCCACTCTTCGACTCAAACTCGTACTTACTCAAATTTTTCAAGGCTCGCTTTGCTCTTCGCTGCGCCACTAACTATGACTTTACTCAAATTTGTGCTTAGTTCCGAGTTCGCCCATCGGAGTGCTTTGTACCAAATGAAGCTTTTACTCATTTTTTTCCTACTTGAGTAATAATTTGAGTATAGATGCTCTTACAATTTTGGATTTACAAGAGGTAAAGTTTCACATAAAACAAGTCATCACACATAATTGAGAACAAAATAGAGCTATAATTAATTGCTATTTGCGTACTGAATCAGTGAACTACTCACCATCGATTTCATGAAGCCGTTGATAGATTCGAGGTCGTCGGAGCGGTTTGAACTTGGGGCTTTTGAAGCCCCAATTGTTCGAGGGAACATTGAGAGAACGGATAGTCCGTCGAGCGGGTCCGCTGGATCGGAGCCCTGAGGCTCGTCGCTGTCTTTCATGGCGTTTTTGTGTGGAAACCCTAGAGAGAGAGAGAGAGAGTGGTATTTCGAAATGGAGAGACTGAGCGGGAGTGGGTGTCGAAGCGGTAAGGTAGTTTGTTTTATTTACAGATATGTCCTTGCGTTGACGGCGTCCCTCCCCGGCCGTTACCGCAGTGGGATTGTTCAAATAATCGGAGATGAATACCGGTGAGCTGCTACTGAACGTTTGAATTTTGAAATGTGAAGGAAGTTAATTTCTGTTTGGAACCTATGGAAAATGAGGGAAAAGAAAGGAAAATAAAGAATTTTCCCTAATGATTGTTTG
This sequence comes from Rhododendron kiyosumense, assembly GCA_019656275.1. Classification (NCBI taxonomy): domain Eukaryota; kingdom Viridiplantae; phylum Streptophyta; class Magnoliopsida; order Ericales; family Ericaceae; genus Rhododendron; species Rhododendron kiyosumense. The sequence goes on from BPLS01000619.1 coordinate 427,218, forward strand.
GTTGTAGAGAAAGAGAGAAGAAAATAAAGATTTTGAGTGTGGTGAATAGTAAATTTTCTCTCTCATTTTCCTCTCATTTTCTTTCCCTTTTCTTTTCCTTTCTTTTCTTTTCCTTTCCCTAGGTTCCAAACATTAAGTTTTTAACCAACTAGGCTCTGTTTAAAACTTACAGAAAAGAACAGAAAGGAAAATAAAAGAAAAATGGAGGAAAATACTAGAGAAAATTTATTATTCATTGAACTTAAAACTTTTATTTTCTTTTCTCTTTCTCTCCCAACCAAACAATGGAAGGGAAAAAATTTTAATTTTCTTTTCCTTTCCTTTCCTTTCCATAAGTTCCAAACAGAGCTTTACATCTACGTTTAGATTAGGCATTATGAGTTTGAGTCTCCCCACCAACGTGTGGTGTTCTTCCCTTCGAGAACTTTTCTTTCTTTGAATCTACTCGCTTATTTCTTGTATTTGTTGAATTGTTGGATTTGATTGTCTCGTAGACTCTTACAATTGATGTAATGTCCTAGATTTGTACTAAGTACTTCATGTCTGATGTAAAATGATCACTTCCATCGATTAACAAATGAGAAGAAGTTAATTTTACATTTTTAATAAGTTTATTTATCTCAACTCATTATTTACCTCACAAAATTTCGTAAAAAATCAAAACCAAAGAAAGTTGATGGTGGTGTGATGGTGTCCGAATTCAGGTTCAAGGGGGAGTGATGTAATAGCATCTCCAATCCATCCTTATTCCTCCAAAATAGAGGATAGAAGTGACACATTGAGGGGAGATTTTGTAATTTATTCCATTTTTTCTTCACTTTTTGTATTTTTTGGGAGAATATTTGAGGGACCCACCGTCCTTTTTTAGAGTTTGGAGAAATTTCATACTCCAAATTTGCTTTTGGTCCTCCATTTTTAGAGGACCAAATTTACTTTTGGAGGACCAAACTCAAAAAAGGACGGTGGGTCCCTCAAATATTCTCCCAAAAAATACAAAAAGTGAAGAAAAAAGGGAATAAATTACAAAATTTCCCCTCAATGTGTCACTTTCATCCTCTATTTTTGATGGATTGGAGATGCTCTAATACAAGAAAATAGGAGTACTATTTATTACTCTAACTTAATTGGTAATTAATGGTGGTGTCCGTAAATTGACTCTAGCATTCTCTAAAAAATAAATTCTGTTTTAAACCAATGCGTTGTCTTTATCCCTTGCAATGTTCTTGTTTGTTTATCTCCCCACGGTGTTATTGTGGAAGAAATAGGAAAATTTCTGATTGACTAACAAGAATTTGCTTGAGTAGCCACAACTCCAACCAAAATCATGGTGTGATCTCTCAGGCAGTCAGGCTAACAAAAAAAAAACACTCTTCAGGCCAGGCACTAGGACTCCGTAGAAGATTAGAGAATGCAAGGTTTTGAATCTCATACAGTACCACCGATATATCTTAGATTTGCCTAAAATTGAATACCCAACTCCTCTATTTTTGTTCCAACTAAAATGCCGGTTGGTACCAAGCGAGTATCGGACAATAGCAGTCATATAGTGGTTTTGTCTGTTTCGCATTTTAACTTTATTTTAGTTTTATTTTTTAATCATTACCCTATTATTTTCTCTAATTATTACTCTATTTCTCTAATTATTATCTTCATCTTTCTCTATCTCTCTCTACTCATTACCACTCTCTCCAATCTTTGTCATATTTCTTTCTCCACTCATTACCAAAATTAAAATATTCAAAACTAGCAAACGTACAATGCCACTGTTTTTTCATTTTATTATTTTTTAGTAGGTAATTCTACAACAAGAATTTTGTACTAAAAAACATGATTTTCTTTATTTCTTAATATTCGAGCTTCATAATCATCTAATATTTTTATGGGTACACACTTTTCATGTTGGTTGAATTTCATGAACTTTTTAAGTATACATCTCTATTATAAAATAGAAGGGCGTGGAGACAAGTTGTTGGAACGGCTTAGATTCATTTGATCCAAAGGCTGTAGTACATTCTTCCATTTCCCGGTTAAGTGCCCATAGTTTTCACATAAATCACACGACTGCCATCTTCTTTCAACATGAATGCGTAGTGCCGTAGGCACGGGCTAACACTAGTCCCTATTATAAAACAGAAAGGTGTGGGGACAAGTTGTTGGAATGGCTAGGATTCATTTGATCCAAGGGCTGATGTGTGCTTTCCAACTATCTTAAGAAAACACTTACACTTTTACAAATATATTACAAAAACGCCATTAATTTATTTTTTTTCATCTAAGGGCTTATGTGTGCTTTCTAATTCTCTTAAAAAATACTCACACTTTTACAAATATATTACAAAAATGCCATCAATTTGTTTTTTTTCCCTACCAATCATCTTCCGTTTTGTTGATTAAAAAAAAAACCAGTAGTCACCGCCCCATCTCTCTCTCTCTCATCAAAACCTCTCCTCTGATTGTCCGGTCACAAACAGTCATCGCCCTTGCCAGTACTTGGAACTCAGAACCTGAAATCCACTGTCTTCAGTAATATACTCTCTCGCTCTTTCTCAGATACGTAGTATTTTTTTTTGTTTTGGTTATCCTTTTCTTTATTTTCCTTTATTTTTTCTACAAAATATCAAATACCTAAAAATTGAAATAATGTTTAGAGCCACCATCAGAATTCAAATGGTAATTTCAATTTCAATCGGAGTGAGTAGTGCAGTAGGGACGAGCCGGGGTGGGTAGTGCCGTAGACACGGGTAAACACTAGTATAAATATATATTCATAACACAAATTTCAAAACATACCCGAAATTTTGGTGATGTACACACCATACTGTACATTCTTGTAAATTTATATTCTGATAACTTATTTCGGTATTTCTTATTTTTCGTAATTTTTTGTCGTAATTTTTAGAATTAATCGTTCATCTCAATAGAAAGAGTCTATAAAATACAAAATTATGACTAAAAGCAAAGAAAAATACACCGAAAACGGGAAAAAATATCAAATAACTGTCTTATTTGTCTAAAATACCATCTTATTTGAATTTTTTCAATATCAACCGATATTTTTATATTTTTTTTCCAATTCATGACAAGACAATTAATCTAAAAAATTATGACAAAAATAGACCAAAAAAATTACGAAAAATAAAAAAAAATCAAATAACTGTCTTATCTGTCTAAAATACCATTTTATTTGAATTTTTTCAATATCAAACAATATTTTTATTTTTTTTCCAATTTGTGACAAGACAATTAATCCAAAAAATTATGACAAAAATAGACAAAAAAATTACGAAAAATTTAAAAAATACCGAAATAAATTTTCAGATTATGAGTTTACAATAACGCATCCTAACAAAAGTCACCGCTGCCGGTACGGTTTTCGGAACGGAAGGTAACATTGAGGAGGGATAGAGTACAGAACGAATCATCCTATGCAAAAAAGTTGAAAACTGGGACCGTCTAAATTAATCAAAATACAAGCGGCAACCTCCGGCGGTCCTGTACGGACGCGGCAACTAAAGACCTCGACGGAGGCGATGTGAGTTATCTGAATTACCTGCGTGTGTAAATCAACAAATCGTTTACATGTAAAACCCTATGTATTGGTCTTGCGTAGTGTTGAGCTTTCTTGTGCACGTGGATTCCAGCTCCGATCAAAATTTACTGTAAATCATGTCTTTGGACTTCTGGGTTGCGCGTATTTGTCGAGAATTTTGACGGGTTTTTCTTTTTGGCCACAGAATGCTTGTCATTGTTCATCTGTGTTCAAGAAGACCTAGGTTTCTGGATATAAACTGTCAATCTGACTCTCTTAGTTATTTGCATGTCTTGATGGGTATGTCTAGAGGGAGGGGGAAACTTCGACCCGTTTGATTGACCGGATTTGAGAGGATTAGACGTGTGATTAGACTACAATTGTCATCGATGTAAAGGAAATCCAGAATGGGAGACACATTACCTTGTCGGATGCGGTGTTCCCAATGCCCTCAGTTCCGTGGGATTACTGTTCCTCTCGCTACCAGTACGAGCAATCAAACACAGCGATTGCGTTTAGGAGTTATGTTTAGCATTTGTATGAATTTGCTATTCTATTTCGCCAGTAAGGTTTTCTTGTCCATTTTAGCTGTCTTAAAAAAAATGCTTGTTATCGACTGACTCTACGACATGGAAAGTTTTGTTGTTTGATCTTGGCATAACCTGCTATTTAGAACTAAGTTATTATGGTAACTTACTATTTGGAGCAGTTTGCTGTTCCATACAATAGGCTAGGTACGAGCATTACAATTAAAAGGACTAAAGGAGGATGATCTAGGTACTGTCAATGCTATCTCATGTTGAAATAGTAATGGTGATGCTGTTGCTTATTGATATTATTGTTTCGTTCTGGTATGATCTGAACATTTACTGTTTCAGTTTTCTTCTGATAGCATCGCAAAGGACAGTATTTTGAAGTACTATTTTTCCTCTTTTATGCAACTTAAAAGAGAGAGCTGCTGTTCAACTCATCTGTGTGATTTGTAATTGGGAGAACTGCAGCTATTAAGAAGCATCCAGTAGTGATATGACTGATTCAAGGGCGAGCCTTCATAATGGCGCTAATACAAAAGCAGGACGAAGTCTCCCTTCATGGATAAGTGCGAGAGAGACTGAGACCAAATCTCATGGAAAGAAGGCAGCTGATGAGGAAAATGATGGCACCAAAACATCTAAACAAGCTAAAGAATCATCTCCTTCCAAGAAACCTGAAAGCAGCAAAAAATCTTCTCCATCAAGTTCGGGCCCCACAAACTTCTCCAAACTTTTGGTATGGAAGTGATCTTAGTTTAGTATCGCCAATGTAGGATCATGTTTTCTCTTTTAATTTCGGTTTTACTAGTAGAACTGAGAATATGATGCTGATTTCTGCAGGAAGGCGTTGTATTTGTATTGTCAGGATTTGTTAATCCAGAACGCAGCACCTTACGATCTCAGGCACTGGAGATGGGAGCAGAATATCAACAGGACTGGAACTCGAATTGCACCCTCTTGGTTTGTGCATTTGCAAACACCCCAAAGTTTCGACAGGTTGAGGCTGACTGCGGAACTATTGTTTCTAAGGTGACTTCATATCCTCGATACATGAGTTAATGGTTCTAGCAATAGTGCTTCTTTTTTTCTCTGTTTACGTGAAATTATCTGGTCAAAAGCTATCAAATCTGATCCGAACGATCTTGGACTATGCGTGCAAGTTTGTTGGGGTGATATAACGTGTCTAGTTCGTCAGGTGGGTTGGTAGAATCTGCTGTGGCGGACATTCACGTCCATTGTAGTTTAAAATAGCTCTAATGCAGAGAATTAATGGTACTTATACCATTCAAGGATCTTGGATTTAAGTTTTCTGTATCCTTGGCAAGTGGCTTTTTCCATGACAAGGCCTAGGTGCTGGAATTCTCCCATATATTTCTCCTTTGATAGAGGAGTAAGAGACTGGATTCTTTAACAAGAAGGGGACCTAGAGGATTGAGTTCTTTGTTGGGCTTTCAGTGTTGCTTGGAGTTACTCATATGCATTCTAGAAACCAAGTTATTTCTTTCATACGCTTTGCATGGCTCTCCTTTGATGGTTATCCTTGGGTTTCTTACTTTTTCAAGGGAAATTATCCTGTCCTTCATTTTTTCCTCCTTTTTTCCCCTTTACTTACGGGTAGCATCCACATGCTGCACAACTTAATATTCTGTGATCTCATGTCACCATAAATCTTTGTAAATTCCTGTTGCTGTCTACTTGGTCACAGTAACTTGTTCACCCTTCCAACTAGGCCTGCAAATAAGTGATTGGTATTGGGAAGTCAGTTTCTCCAGTTGATGCGTGGGGTCGTATGTTACCTAGAGAAACCATTTTTGTGGTCTATCACGCTTGATTTGTTGCATTGTGTTTGTTTGGTGAATTTTACTCCTTGCAAGTAATGAGCTGATGACCACAACTTTTTTGTGGCCTAGGAGTGGATATCAGAGTGTTACAACCAGAGAAAGCTTGTTGATATTGAAATTTACCTTATGCATGCTGGGAAACCATGGCGGAAGCAAAATATTTCCAACAAATCAAGCCAAGGTCTCTCTCTCTCTCTCTCTCTCTCTCTCTCTCTCTCTCTGTAATTTTGCTTTGCACAGAACCATTAACGCAATGTACAAATTTTGCTTTCACTTATGCTCTTTTTGATATGGAGCAACATCGAAAAGTCATTTGTTTCTATAAATGATAAAGATGAGGCTATTTATGAGGGTTATTGCAGCTTCGCTGCACTTGTAGATCTGTATGGATGGATAAAAATGACTTCGTTTTTCTCAGTTATACAAGGGATTGATTAGTTTTGAAAAGTGCTATCATGGCAGAGCTAGATAGGATTTAAAGCAGCAATTCCTTCTCAAATATTGTGATCATAAGGATCTTCCTTCCCTGATCTTCACCCAAAGATTGGGAAACGTTTGTTGCTATCGGGAGTTTGGGACTATGCAATTGGCTTCCTATCTGTAACGCGCCAAGTAGCTTATCGATCCACTAACTTGAATAATAGAGCCGAACAACATGCCCAAAAGCTTAAGCCCAAGCGCCTACTAGCTTTCCACATTGTTGATTATATTCCACACATGTCATCTCCCATCAATGGGGGATGGGATATCACACTGTCATGGCGTGTAACTGCCTATAAAAGCGCCAATTTTTATCAAGATATTTTGTTTCTGTCATGTGGTGAAAGTCATCTATATTTGAAAACATGCTGGCTTACTAACATTTATAATTTTCTTAACTCAATGGCTAGTTGCAGACCTGGAATCTTCTTTGTCTAGGAAATCTCTGACGCAAATAGATAGAAGATCGCATGCTGCTTCTCCCAAGGTAGTTTTTATATTTAAAATTGTTTGCATAGTCATGTACTTTTTATTCGTGGCATCTAATGATGTGCGAGTTGCAACAATGTTGTCCATTATGATCACATGGAGCAACTTGGCACAAACATTTGCCATAGTTGAAAGCTGAAAGTCAGATTTTCAATTTGTTCTGTTTTCGTATTAGTGTCAAAAAATTTCACGATTCAAACACAAGGCCGCATATTTTCTTTTTAGCTCTGAATTTCTATTTACTCGTGTTGAAGGTAAAGCAGAGTGGATCTTCTAATTCTGCTAAGGAGTGTTTCTCTCCTTCTAAAGTGAAGAAGTGGGCTATTGATGATTTGAATAAAACTGTCTCATGGCTAGAGAGCCAAGAAGAAAAGGTATTTATGTTTTGGTTTTGTTACTATTGTGTGTTCTCTTTCATCATACCATCTGGTCATCGTTGATGTGCTTTACCTTCAGTGTCAATGTACCACTTAAGTATGCTTTGTTTACTTTGAAGTTTGTGTCTTTGGCTTCTTTCCAAGTTTATATGGCTTGCTTGATTTACTCTCGCCTCTTGATATGACATTCATCAGCATATTGATTCCTTAGAACAATTGCCTTTATTTTATTTTTTTCAGTTCTATTTTTGCGGAAATGGGACCCATTAGTTTAGTTTCAGGCATTAGCTTATGGTTTCAATGAGCGTTCAACTTCAAAATGTAGAACTGAAAAAAAATCAGATTTTACAGGTGAATTAGAACTGTGTACTGACAGACAATGTTATTGTTGTTTGAGCTACACTGATGAAATAAAATGGACACAAAACTAACTTTCAGATTGATTGGTTGAAATGCTCTTACCGAGTGACCTCTATATTTTGCCTCTGTAATTTAACAAGATAACTGCGTATATCATTCTTTTGGTTCTTTCCTTACAGCCAGAGGCGAGTGAAATAAAGAATATAGCTGCTGAAGGAATCCTAACCTGTTTACAAGACGCCATTGATTCGCTCAAGGAAAAGCAGGTATATCATTACTTTCTGTTTCAACAGCATTCATGCTGATTTCGTTCCATAGACTTGCTGAAAGTTCTGTACTTGCATTAGCTATGTGAAAAACTTTCGAAGTATTGTCCTTTGAACTTGCTTGCTAAATGTGCTTGATTTTATTGAAGAGAACGAAATATTTTGCAATTTTTGTAACTCAGCTTTCCATTTTTACTAAAATTCTGTGAAGGATGTCCAACAAATGACTGAGCAATGGAATTTCATACCTCACGTGGTTGAGGAGCTGGCAAAGTTCGAAAGCACTACAAATGGTTCAGCAGTGCTCTCGAAGGAAGAACTTTGCAGGGAAGCTATGACCTGTAAGAAGATTTATGAGGTTGAATTTCGCAAACTTGATGATGATGCATTAGCGGATAAGAAACGGCCTAGAACTGATGAGGCTAAGAAGGGTTGCAAAGGTAGAACCGGAGCTTTCACTGGTGACGAAGCAGCTTATGACAGCGATGAAACAATTGAGATGACTGAGGAGGATGTAGAACTTGCTTACAATGCTGTAGCTTCTAAGCTTAAACGCTGAATGAATTCATGGAAGAGAGACTCCAGTCCCCCCTACTGAGCTTACATTGCCCATACTTCTACTTGTACAGCCACATCATCGTTACTGCTTTCTTGTTTTTTGATATTGTTCACACCTTTGTATTGTCTTTTTAAGCTTTTGTGTGCATATTTTCTTCACCTGCCACAAAAGGTCGATACCTTCTAACTGAAAGGACGATGTTTTGATTTTAATCGTCTTGTGAAAGTCACCGTGAACCACGTCTATGCTATCCTAGTTTTACCATTGCTCACCATTGTCGTCCCTCCTCACTTTTCCCAACCCAAAATCCATTGCATCAACCTCTCTCCTACACCACGCCACCATTGCAAATTGCATTATCGCAACACATGATGATAGCTTGACCTTCTAACCTTATTCCGCCACTCCCAACCTTTCGGCTCTCCCCCACTCTCCCTTGCAACCCTTTCCCGCCCCTACCCCGCCATGCCACACCCATCATATATGCCGGTTGCCACCCTACCCCTTCCCACCCCGCAAGTCCTGAGATGACACTTTGATCCTTCACCACTTTAACATTACCTCTTCATCAATTCAAAAAGTCTCATGAATTACGTTCTTCATACACCCACCACTTGTTAAGATGTTAGATGAAAGGAAATATTGGGAATTATGAAGGGGCAGAAAGAAAATAGAGAATCTATACCATATCGTATTGTTGGGGTGTTTTGTGAGAAGCCCTCGAGTGCCACAAACACAGGGTTGGTAATGGGGCGAATCAGGTACAAATTTGACCATCCCCGCGCTCCAAATCTCATGTTTTGCTCCATCTCCACCCATTCCTTGAATGGGGAATCACCTCCACCCTCCATCTCCACCCACAACGGGCATCGGGGGATCCCCACCCCAATCCAAAAAAATTTCTTAAAAGAAAAGAATAATAAGTAAATCCAACTCTCTCTTAATTACAATCAAATTCTCATATCAACCTTGAAACATAGAACATGTAGTAACAAAACTTATAGAATACGTGTACTCTAACTGTGTATATGAATGACTGTATACAACAGTAAACAATAGGGAACCCTAGTAATTATTCATGACTATACGGGTAAAACCCGAGTAATAAAATAACGGGGTGGAGATTAGGGCAAAGGTACGTGAAACTGCCTCTGATTCGATCCCTTTTTTTCTTTTTTGCCTCCAAATCCACTTATGATAAAATAATATTGATTCGAATGTAATCGATACGATGCTCGAAAAAATCCCCAAAACTTCAATCTGAATGGGACATAAAAAGGAGCGGATTCGATTGGAGCGGTTGAAATTCCATCCCCTACACAAAAGGCTTAACCTAAAAACTTTAGATAAATTTACCAACTATTTTAAAATTTCGATTGGTCCCAACAATAAGAACTTAAAATTTGAAAAAATATTAGTACTAGTTAGAGATCCACTATTTACCTAGGTATCTCGATTTACATGTTGTGATAATCAATTTAATTGCGGATCAGAAAAAGATAATTACTTTATTTCTTTTCAATTGCCGTGATTAGCATGGAATTATGAAAATAAATTATTTACACCACCGGTGTAAAGATTTGTTTTCTCCAAATTAATTACATCACGCCACGTAACAAAATATCGGTCCCAATCAATAGAATATGACGACGTAACACAATATAATTGATTTGAAGGAAACAAATATTTACATGGCAGTATAAAGAATTTATTCTCAGGAATTATTGTTCTAGTTTAGAGGATCTAGAGGATGTGAAAGGAAGGTGAGTGTGTGCAGTGCGAGAAATTTTTGGGTGCCGGGTGGGTACCATGTCACCCAGCTGACGTGATTTCTGAGTAACACATTCAAACCGTTCAAAAGTGTATTAGATAGCCTAAATTGAAACACTCTCTTTCCTCTTTCTCTCATCCAAATCTGATCAGTCCAAAACCGATTTGAGAATTTTCTCGTGCAGTGGAGGAAAACTGTGCGCGGCAGCCCACCACTGCGAAATTACCAACCTACCCTTGTTAAGAGTCTCTCTACTTCTCCTTTGCTTCTTCTATGTTCACTTCTCCGTAGGGTTGCAGTAGATAAACGCCACCACCACTCCAATTCCTCTCTCTCTCTCTCTCTCTCTCTCTCTCTCTTCCGCAGCCCTTGAAAAATACTTCCCCACGCCTGAAGCTCTGATTCTCCTACTCCGTCTCTCCCCTCTCGCTTGCTCTGAAACCCGTCGTCTCTGCAACAATGGGCGCTTCGCTTCCCCCCAAAGAAGCAAACCTATTCAAGCTCATCGTCGTAAGTTAACCGAAACCCGATTCTCTCTCCGTTTCACCTACTGGAACAGTGTTGAAGTTCAATTACTCTCGTACTTCAATCTTACTTCGCCTAAGAACTAAAAACCCTAGATTTTCTCTCCCTGCGGTTGGGTAATTTTTTTGAGTTTGACCGTCTCTCTGGATTATTAGTAGGGCAATTTGGTGTTCATTGCAATTCTCTTTGCTGCAAGTACTTGGGGGGTTTTGATGTGAAAACATATTGAAGGTGCTAGTTTTACCTAATTCAGTGCAGAGCTCATTAGAGAAAGTGCAGAGCTCATTAAAGAATAGATTTTTCGTGCAAAGATATATGAGTGCATAGAGGAGTCTACTGGACAGACATGATAAGTCGTTCCGGTGTTCCATTGTGAAGCTATTTCCCTGAATGAGAGTAAAGGTGTTATCTTTCATGGAAAAGATCGCAGTGTTATAAAAGACGATATGCAGTCTAACGGAGGAGGGGCGCCTAGTGCCTGGGGGCCGACCAGTTGGGCATTTAGCACCTAGCCGACTAGTCAGCTGCCTAGGCCGATTTTATCCTGGGTGTTCGACACTTCGACCATCGCCTAGCGCCTACACACAGACTAGCCAGCCACCTAGGCTGACTTTAGAACACTGAAATAATGGATGTAGATTGGTAATGTGTTGAATGAAAATGTTGTTGTTTCTAATTTGGTTGTGGTAGCCTTGTTGGGTAAAACAAGTTAGAACACGTTCGATGCTGCCTTCATCCTGTATGAAGTTGGGTTTATGTTGTTAGCCCTTTGATGCATGGATACATATTTTTGCTCATTTGAGGAGGCTCTAGCCAGAAAATGCGGATGTATTATGCTATGTTATGCCCCATGCGTTTGGATGATGAATCTACCATATATGCCAGTAATCATTAGCTGAACCATGTAAAGAATGAACTTTTAAGGCCCCCCATCTCCCAACCCCCCCCCCCCCCCCCCGCCTTTTTTTTAAGTAGACAGTAGACTGGGCTCCTGGGGAGAGAATCTTGGTGTTTGGGGTCGTAGCTTTATTGAAATGCAGAAAGGGTGTGATTCCTAAGTAGTACAATAGGCTGCAGAGATCCCTGCAGCAATTTGAATTATATACAGTGAACTCATACCACAACCCGTTTCCAAATCAACCTAAATCAGCATTGCGTAATGCAGGGTCTTGTACTTTTGGGTCATCTCTGCAGTGATATGGTTTGGTCGGTGTGCTTGATTAAAACTGAGGAAAAGTTCCACGTTAGATGTTAAGTTTTAATCTTCCTGTATTTTGCCGTCATTTGTCAATTATCTACATCCACTAGTGGAAAGTTGTCACTCTCATATAACTTTTGTTATTTTTTAAACTAATTCTTGATAGCGTGAATGTTGGAAATAAATGATGATTTATCTTGCAAATAAATAATTTTAGAGGTTTATTTTGGATTCCATTACTTGAAGATGAACAAAGTACAATGATACTACTATTATGCGTTGATTCATTTATCATGTCGCCTTATCTCTTTGATTGTAATCATGTTTGATATTTTGGATTAGAGAATGGTGTTACTAAAGAAATGCCCTTGTTAATTGTCCTCATCCTTGCAGAAATCTTATGAAACTAAGCAGTATAAGAAGGGCTTGAAAGCGGCTGATGCTATCCTCAAAAAATTCCCAGATCATGGAGGTGAACGAAACTTCATGCAGTTTTCATATTTATTTTGTGATAAGCGGCTGCCTTCTTTTTATTGAATTCCGTTTTGTAGTTATAATGTTTCGTTTCTCCTTTTTCATATGTGGAGAGGGTGGCATGGGACTATCAAGGCTTCCTTTCCAGTTTAAAATTCTGTCCCTTAATGGGTTTTTGTTTCCACTTATATAGTTTAGGAGAATAATGTTTTTTTGCGCCATAATTTGAAATAAAAAATGCTAGTTCCTTATCTTTTTTCTTTTATCCTTTGTGAAGTTTACAGACAAAAGGAAAGCCCTGTCAGCAACGAATTTGGCTCTACTAATATCATAAGTATGGATAATTTGGTAGTTGAGGGTTTTTATCTAAATCCTTGGTTCTGGCAAGCAGAGTATCTGCTCTGAAATATCAGGCCAAAATAACTGAACCACTGTACTTTAGTTTTGTCACAACTAGAATTTTTATGATATGAACTGGGCTTAATCTTTTTTTGTTTCTTTTTGGGTGCAAGAATTATGTAATGAGAATTATAAAATATTTCTCGCTTTCTTAGGTACTTGGTATGGGAGAGAAGAACCTCTGCGAGATTAGAACTATTGATTAGGATTTGTTCTTTGTTAGGTTCTCTTTATTCATTTTTACCCTTCTATTCTTCTATTTTCCTGCCATGTCATGATGTAAAAGGTGACTACTGTGAAGTATGTAATGATTAAAGCACGATACATATTTGAATATATGTATGAAATGGGAGTGATTCATAAACCAACAACTTGATTTGGTAATCTAATGTTTTGCATCGTTTTCTACCAAACGTTATGATGATAGTAAACATTTTGTACCAAAAGAAAAATCAGATGGAAGGTCAAGACCTTTTGTATTGTACTCTGTCTCTATCCCCAAACCATCAGCCTTCACCTCTATCAAGACTGACCTTCTCCTTTTCCTCTCTCAATCAGAGTCTCTCTTTACGTTTGGTGCATGAGAGGCTGATATAAACTGTAAGGGAGTGCTTTCAAATATTGGTACTTACCCTCCTTCCAGTCTGCAAACAGAATAAGAAACAAACTCAGAGAGAGATGAAATAAATGCCGCAAAGATTAATATTTTCATTTCCTCTTGTTGGATGTTTATCATTTTCGTATTGGATTGTGATTTTTTCCATCAATTGTTTTATCTGTTTTCTTTCTTGGCTCTACCAGAAACTTTGTCAATGAAGGGTTTGACGTTAAATTGCATGGACCGCAAAGCAGAAGCATATGAACTTGTTCGGCTTGGGCTAAAGGTTGGGATTCTTGCTTAGCCCTCTTTGGTTTTTCTTTTTTCTAATTCTGTAATTCCTTTTACACAACTAGTGTGGCTATTGTCTCCATATTGGAATATATTAACGGTATGTTCTATTGCCAATGTAGAATGACCTCAAAAGTCATGTTTGCTGGCATGTTTTTGGTCTTCTGTACCGGTCGGACAGAGAATATAGGGAGGCAATTAAATGCTACCGGAATGCCCTAAGGATTGATCCAGATAACATCGAAATATTGCGGGATTTGTCACTTTTACAGGTGAATATGAAATTGGGCTAACTTTTTTCTGTGTTGGGTTTTCATTATAAGTTGGGTAATAGGTGCATTAACCTTGATGTGAAATGCTGATTCTTCAAAACATGTTGATGAAGCCCAACTTGGGTATGAGGGCTTAACCTAGTTCTTGACGAGGTTTTTTTTTTTTAAAAAATAATGATAGGCTAGATTACGGTTTCCACTCTACACCTCATCTTTTTGCGTAGTTGTCCCACATTTTTCTGTAACAGTCAACCAAGGTTAAAAAGCACTTACCACCTTGCACTTTTTGCTTTATCTAAATTTTCTACTTCCTTTTACAGGCACAAATGCGTGACTTGTCTGGTTTTGTTGAAACAAGGCAACAATTGCTGACTCTAAAACCAAACCATCGCATGAATTGGATTGGATTTGCTGTTGCCCATCATTTAAATTCCAAGTACGTTGTGGTTCTTTACTTCTTTGATGTGGAAAAATTGAATATATTATGTGTGTCTTGTTCTTCAAATCTGTGATATTCACATGCCAGCTGTAGAATTACGCAATGGTATTTCTCAGGCAGTGCCATCCCGATTATTGAATTGGACAAAAGCACCAAAATATTAAGTTTATTTCTTTATTGTTTCCACTTTCCATAGCGTCTGTTTTTTTGTGAGGCTAAAAGAGATGGTGAAAGTGAAATTATGTAACTAGAGTAACCGGTGAGGAACGTCTAAATTGTTTATGTTGGCTTGCTGGCATGATGTTTGTTTCTTGGTGTTGCTACATTCTGGGGAATTCATGCGCATTAGATGTTCTCATCAAAACATGAATTGGCTTTTCTATCATGGCTGAGAATATTAAGCATATGGTTTACCGCCTAAATCCATTTGGACTTTCTAAAGCTAAATCGCTTTATTTAGACATGTCATCTTTGTACATGGCTTTGAGAGGGAGTGCAGGGGTGGCCTTCCCTTGGTAAGGCATTTGGTAAGGGGTCCTTTCAAAGTTGCCTTTTTTGGTTGGACCTTATCATTTGGGGACCCATTTTAGTGAACTGGTATCGCATGAGTTAGTGCGTCGGGGGGTCAGACTGTCATCTTCTCATTCTGATTTATTGTGGGTTGCTAGAGAGCTGTGGAGTTTTATCTATGCTTTGTTTTTGATGACTTGGGTGCTTCACAGAGGTATGGTCGGTTTTTGGTGTAGTTGGGAGGACTTGTAGGGTCGGGGAAGGAGAAAGGCCTTGTTGCTTGTGCTGTTATGCCTGATGTGGATGGATCCGAGAGAGCACAATAGGACTTTACAAGGACTGGAGGAGTCAATAGGTCACACAATTCATGACTTAAGGGTAGCGAACCACGGACTGGATCGCAGATCTACATTTTCAGTGCAAATGTAACTAAAATTCGCGCACTCATTTTTGTCAGGTCACGAACTGAAATCTAAAGGAGGCAAATTTGGTTTGTTGAACCAATTGTTTCGTGTAACGTGTATAGAGCAGCTGCAAACCATCATCTGTGTACATTGCAGGCAAAGAAGACTATTCACCTGTCAATCAACAACGTCCAATCAAACTTTGTGGGTCTGAGGATTGGACTTTTGCTTCCATTATGCCAATTTTCAACTAAGGGGTCATTCGGTAAAAAGCAAACCTTGAACTAGGCCAACTGAAGTGTTTATTGTTCAGTTACCGATTTTGAAACATAGCATCAACATAAATCACATAATTAGTGGGTGGTAGCACGAAATTATAGTGGTCATATATTTTTGTTGGGCACAAATTTTATTATAGGATGCTCAAATTTTAAAATTTAGGTATTAAATATATTTATTTACGTACATATAGAAGAGGTACTGAGATGCTCTGTTACTCTATATGTCAGTTCTTTTAAGTATCGACGCACTCGCACTGCGCTCGTGCAACGCGCACGCTCTTTGTGACTTTACCTTTGGCCTGATAGTTGTTTTTATCGTTTTATTTAGCTGCAAAGGTGTCTACAAGTGTTGACTCTATTGTTAGTTTTGTAGATTCCCTAAATCTACATTTAAGGTGGGCCTTTTTGCTTCTTTTGTCCTTTTTTTTGGTTGTTAGGGCTGATGCTCCTTTTTGTTTGGGTTGCATCCCTTGGTGCTTGGAGTTGTATAATAGTTAACAAAATGTAAAACTGGGTCATCATGGGTCTGTTCGTGTCCTTGTCTGTGAAAAGCAATGACTAGTGTTGAAAAGCTGCGACATTTTTAGGAGGGTAAACTCTGGAGTGGTTCCCATGTGGATGAACGGCAATCTTCCTCACACTTGATTCCCTCTGTGAAGGACTGTATGTCAAGGGCCCCACCTGGAATGTTGACGATCTTTCTCAGTGTGGCTTTCTTTTTGGGAATTGGTTTATGGACTCAAAAAAGGTCATCTCTTGGGGAGGGGGATCCATGAGTACATCTTGACCCTCCAAAAGTCCCCTTTCTGCATGGATAACCTGGAAAACTTTGTCCGATCTTGTTTAGTGTGTTGTGTGATTACTGCTCCTAATTTGTTAGTACCAGTTCCTACTACCTATTTTCTTTCTTTAAAGGTTCTTTGGACTCACTTGAAACTTTGATGTCTCATTTTGGTTGCCTTGTAGATGCTTATTACTCTTATCTTTGGTTTGTTACTAGTGCTTCAAAAGCAATTGATATCCTTGAAGCATATGAAGGGACACTTGATGATGATTATCCTCCAGATAATGAACGTTGTGAGCATGGGGAAATGCTTTTGTACAAGGTAATACCGACGAGACACAGTGGTTGGTGTACTTTTTTCCTGAGTTCTCCACTTGTGTGGTGCTTGGAGTTGATATGGTATAACTCATAAATATGCAGAATGATGTTGCCTGTATGTGCACGCATTTTCCTGGTTTCGATATCATTGTATTGTATATTGAACACACCAAGGCGTGATAATTGAGCCGATGTCACTCCCATTTGCTAAATAGTAAAATGGATCTTGATGTGAAGCCGGGATTGAAAATGATGAGTGGCTAATTTTGTTTTCTTGGTGGGGGTTTAGGTTTATGTCCACCAAAAAATCAAGTTAAGTAGTTGACAGAAGTGTAAAACCAAGGCATCATGGTCTATTAAAGACGGTTGTTATGTGAGATCTTTATTTTTATTTTTTCGCTTAAGCTGCAAAAAGGACTATGCTGTTGGACGTATAATTGTGTTAATGGTTATTTTCTGGGATATTCTTGTCCAGATTTCGTTAATGGAAGAATGTAGCTTTCTAGAGCGAGCTCTAGAGGAACTGCACAAGAAGGAGTTTAAAATTGTGAGTATTGTCAAGATAGTCTGGTGGTCTAGATGCACAAGAGAACTTACTCAAATGTGAGACTTCTTTCTATACTTGTTTTTGTAGGTTGATAAACTAGGCTTCAAGGAGCATGAAGTTTCGCTTCTTGTGAAGCTTGGTAGTCTAGAAGATGGTGAAAGATTGTACAGAATGCTGCTTTCCATGAACCCTGACAATTACAGGTATATGATAATGTTTAAGGGGTTTTTGTAGCTGTAAACATCTAAAAACGAAGTGTCTGTGCCTCAAACAATTGGTGACATTTTCCATTATCTTTTTTCACTCAGGATGAATGTATTGTGCTAAGGATTGTCTGTTGATTTAAAATTGGTGCTCTAGATGAATTTATTTTTGTGCAAGTAAACACAATAGAAGTTGAAAGATTTGAACAATACAGCCACAACTAGTTATTTTATTTTATTTTTTATGTTGTGGTTATAAGGCTGAATACTGATTAACTTGTGTTGAGAACTGATTCCGGTAAAGAGCTATCTGTTGACTTAAAATTGGTGCTCCATACGAGTTTATGTTTGTTTATCATCATAGTATTGAAAGATTTGAATAACCGAGCCAGAACCAAATATCTAATACTCCTGGTTCTAAGACTGAAGACTGATTAACTTTTCGGGGAATATCACCCCCACCACACCCGAGCCCCCTACAAAAACTAGCTAGACTTTCTAATCCATGTGCGCCCATGGTCAAGTTTTTCTGATTTAGCCTGACTCCAGGGTTGAAGTCATTTTATTCATTCTACGATCTCATATCTAAGTTTGCACGTGTTCAGGATATATAGATGTCAAGGATTTTGTTCATGAACTGACTTCAATCTTTCTCCTCAGGAGTTGCATATTTCCAAATATACTTTGCCTAAACTTAACATTCTTTTTGCAAAAGTGCTGTGTAAACCCTGTACCAATCCCACCCAACCCCAAAAGATGGAGCAGGGTGCTCCTCTGCGTATGTTACGTGTTGGTTTGAAGTGTTATTTACATGAGCTACATCTCTCTTTTTACTTCTTCTGGTTTTTAGGTATTATGAGGGATTACAGAAGTGTGTGGGTCTATCATCAAAAAGTCACTGCTATTCATCTGAGGAAATTGATCGATTGGAGAGCTTATATAAATCACTTGGGCAGCAATACAATCGGTCATCTGCTGTTAAGGTGACACAGCCCCTTCTTTTCTGATTACTGACAAAATTGGGCCTTTTCTTCAGAATGGGAGAATCATTTTTTGTTTTTCTTTTTTGGGAGTAAAGTTTGTGGAGAATTACTTCTAACTAGGGAAAATGACGGCCTAGGACGTGTTTTGATAATTAATACCAGCTAAGGACATGCTGAAAACATTTGTTAATGCTGAAAATGTCCTTGGCGGGTATTAATTATCAAAACACGTCTTTGGCCATCATTTTCCCTTCTAACTAACCTCTAAGCTGTTGCTATTTCTAAACCTAAAAATAAGAACATTCATGTGGCCTTGTGTGTGCTGTGCAACTTTTAATCTTCTTATGGTGACCTTACTCGAGTTGTATCGGGATGGAATAGCTTTTATACTTCCACATGCTCGCTCTCTACCTCTCTGTCGGTCCAAAATTCTATATTTTGATTGTCCTGTCATGCAAGTCCATTTGGAGAGGTCAGAGATCAAATTAGAATTCCCTTTTGTTTTTTTTTTCGTGCTAATTAATTCCCTTTTGATTTTGAATTTGAGTAAATCAATCCAAGGAATCAAATTATTAATTCCTTTAACGTGCATGCGTTATGTTTCCTTGAAAAGTTGGATTTCAAAAATGGCCAGCAACAAGGGTCGGGGGGAGAACATAATTGCTACTTATCAGCTATCTCTTACCATATACTTAATTGGACTATTGGAGTCCTTTTTGGCTCCTTTTAGATTTTGTATGACATTGTACTTTTCATGAACTTGATACATCATTTTATCTTAGAAATTTTTGGTTTGAATGTGTCTCTGGGAACAGGTTTTTAATTTGTACCCTGTGTCTTTACGTGTACACGTAGTTTTGTGGACTTCTATGTGACTTTTTTCTCCTTCGTTGCAGAGGATACCACTTGATTTTCTAAATGGTGAAAAGTTCCGGGAAGCAGCAGATAATTACATTCGGCCTCTCCTGAGGAAGGTATCCTTAGTTTTTACTTCTATTACTCCAACTGGTCAGGCCACTAATGAGTCAAAACTTACAGTTACTCTTTGTGATGCATTTAGGGAGTTCCTTCAGTATTCTCGGATCTTTCTCCTTTGTATGATCACCCTGGCAAGGTTAGTGTTGTCCCTTCTACTTTGCATCGGATTAAAGAGTGTTGAAAAACTTGTTGATGGGATTTTTCTTTCCGTTAGCGTTTATCTAGGTTTTGTATCTCTTATCCAGGCAGACATTCTAGAGCAACTGATTCTTGAGTTGGAGCATTCAATTAGGACAACTGGTGGATACCCTGGGAGGTATGACTTTTTTGTCCTCAACTCTTGCATTAGTGTAGTTTGGCAAAGAAAGAATGAGCTCTCTTCCCTTGGCGATTGAACCTGTCAGATATGTAACATGGGTATGGGCATTGGAAATGTATGTACCCGGTGGAAACCACTGACAATTTGAGGAATTGTTAAATGGTTTGGCCACACCATTAGTTAACTTAGATTCTCTCCTGATACAGTAGTTTATTGCACGTATATATGCTAGGTAGCCATGTCGGACATAGTATTGTAGTTCTTAAATTGTACTTAGTTGAAAGTTATCAGTAGTCCGTCTTATTCATTACCATGCTTGCGTTTCGTCTGGAATTCAGGACAGAAGAGGAGCCTCCTTCAACGTTGCTGTGGGCTTTGTTCTATTTGGCTCAGGTAAAGGTTTTCAGTAGTCAATGTGCCTATTTACATTTTCATTTCACTCTTATCATCGTTGTTGTCACTTAGTTAAGACTTGTGTTTTTGTGCAGCATTATGACAGACGGGGCCAACATGATATTGCCCTAGTCAAAATTGATGAGGCTATCAAACACACTCCAACTGTGATTGATTTATATTCCGTCAAGGTTTGCAAATAGTAATACCTTGTGATATTCCACTATAATTGTTTTGCCAAATATTGACTTTTATGTTCTCAGTTTTATTACCATCTGAAGATTGTCTTCTATGTGAGGAACCATCTTCCCTTTGATTTGTAATGCCATTCATGAGATTTTGGGCAAGTTTTTCTGGTTCTATTATAAATTGTATTGTTGCTATTGATCACAGGCCCGTATATTAAAGCATGCTGGTGACTTGGTAGCTGCTGCTGCTCTGGCAGATGAAGCTAGATGCATGGATCTTGCTGATCGCTATGTAAATAGTGACTGTGTGAAGCGTTTGCTGCAGGCTGATCAGGTTAGAGATCTACACTTTAATGTTCTTTAGATTTATAGTAATACTCACGACGGGTCATTATCTCACAGTTCTTTGCTTTGACTTCTGTAACTTCTTATGTTGATTATGCTTTCCTATGGGCAATATTTCTTGAAGGTGGCATTGGCAGAGAAGACAGCTGTGTTGTTCACAAAAGATGGGGATCCGCACAATAACCTGCACGATATGCAATGCATGTGGTGTGTAATTTGGAGCCCAATCCCATTTTTATTTTGGTTGGACATTTTGGTAAAAAAGATCACCTCATAACTCCGGTATCTTGCTTTGGAAGGTATGAACTTGGTTCTGGAGAAAGCTACTTCCGCCAAGGTGACCTTGGTAGAGCGTTGAAAAAATTCTTAGCTGTGGAGAAGCATTATGCAGATATAACTGAAGACCAGTTTGATTTCCACTCCTATTGCTTAAGAAAAATGACTCTGCGAACATATGTGGAAATGATGAAATTTCAAGATCGGTTGCATTCGCACAATTATTTTCGTAAAGCAGCAGCTGGAGCTATCAGGTTATTTGTTTTAAAAAAAATGTCAGGTTGAACTTTTACTATGTTCAGCTAGTCGGACCTTAAATGATGTGATAATGAGGTGTTTATTACCTGTTTCCACTACTACTAGTGTATTTTAGTGCAATTGCGTATTCACTCAATGTTCTGATGAAATTTTGATTACAATTTTGGGATGATGACAATCTTGATATGCAGTACTCTTTCTTTCTTCAATCGGAGTATTAGTGGTTCATTGATCAGCTAAAACCTGATTTTTGTTTTATTCCCTCTTGATATTAATGATTGTCTGAATTGAGGTGCAGGTGCTATATAAGATTGTATGATTCACCTTCAAAGTCAGCAGCTGAAGAAGATGATGAAATGTCAAAGTTACCTCCTTCTCAGAAGAAGAAAATGAGGCAAAAGCAGAGAAAGGCAGAAGCTCGAGCTAAGAAAGTAATTTTGTTTCTTTAGCCTCACAGAATTTTTTGGCAGGGATGACTTGCATTCTAATATCCTTCATTTTCTTAGGAGGCAGAAGTGAAAAATGAAGAAACAAATGTTAGTGTTGTCTCGAAGTCTGGAAAACGAAATGTCAAACCAGTTGATCTGGATCCAAATGGGGAGAAGCTGCTGCAGGTTGTTTCTGGCCCTGTATTATTTGACCTTTTGGTTTTTGCTTCTTAGTATTAGTTTTCCGGCTGCTTATCAAGCTTTTGTGTCATTTCACTATTCTTATGTAGACATCATTCTTAGCTTGGTTGGTATGAGTGATGTAGGTTGAAGATCCGCTGTTGGAAGCTACAAAGTACTTAAAGCTGCTTCAAAAGCACTCACCTGATTCCTTAGAGACGCACTTGCTCTCATTTGAACTAAATATGAGAAAGCAAAGAACTCTGCTCGCCTTTCAGGTAGTTTTATGTCTTTAGTGTGGAACTTGTGACATGTTGATTTTGATATTAAATTCATTCACCTGTCATTTCTTGGGTTGTAATATGTCATCCGAAGGTTATAGCAGTCAATTTAGTTAATGGCCGACAACTGGCAGTCTAACAGTCGGCTTAAATTTCTCAACTGACAACATATTCCTTTTAAGTCTTTGGAAACTGTGCAGGTGTTATTTCCGCTATTTTACAAAGTGTCTGAATGCATTTTTCTTGTTTCTTTTCCTAAAGGCTGTAAAGCAACTTGTACGGTTGGATGCTGAAAACCCGGACTCACATCGCTGCTTGGTACGCGTCTGTGTCATATAGCTAATTGAAATACACCTGGCATGCAATCTTACATCAGAATTTCACATGCATTCTTATTTTCCTCTCTCCGGTGGAGGTTTACATGAATGTGAACCTTGTCTATCTTATTTTTTCAGATAAGGTTCTTCCATAAATTGGGTTCTATGCCTTCTCCGGTGACCGATACTGAGAAACTCATTTGGGCTGTCTTAGAAGCAGAGCGACCTACTTTCAGGTTCTCTTGGAAGTGCTTTTGTTATCTTGATTTGATCTCATGAAAATTGTAGTGATGGCTCATTGTACATATTGTAATTTTTACTGCAGTCAATTGCATGCGAAATCTCTTACAGAGGCAAACACCCTTTTCCTAGAAAAGCATAAAGGTCATCATCTACCTTATCTAATGCGCACACAAATTTTCAACCTTTGATTGTGCAATATTTCATGTTATCCTGCATTTTGCAGACTCCTTGATGCATAGAGCAGCAGTTGCAGAAATGTTACATGTATTGGATCCTAGCAACAAGACTGAGGCTATCAAATTACTTGAGGATTCATCGAACAACGTGGTGTCAGGGTAATGTTTCTCAGTATATTAAGCGTCAATTAAACTTGTATTTTTTAACTATTTTTCTCTTGGATGGCTGTTTTTGGTAAGATACCTTCAGGCTATAACTAAGCATTGCAACTCTGCATGTTTCATTAAATCAGGAATGGAGCACTTGGACCAGTCAGGGAATGGAAACTCAAAGATTGTGTTGCAGTTCACAAACTTCTGGGCACAACTTTGAATGACCGAGACGCTGCATTGAGTAAGTCTGCGAACTGAGATGTGTAGTAGAATTCCATGATTCAAAATGGGGAAAGGAGGGCAAAGTCAGACTTCAGAGCTTGTTAACTGTTTGTTATACTGATCGAACTTTTATGTGCGGAACATACAAATAGGGAAAATTTCATATTAGCACGTGACATTTCACACAAATTACACATAGATACTTGACTTTAACGAAATAGTACATAAACACCTGACGTATTAAAGAACTCATCAATTAAATCCCTACCGTTAATCTCCATCCAAAAACAAACGGAAAACATGTTTCTCTCTCCAATTTTGCTACCCGCACCGACTTTTTTTCATAGATTCTGCACATTTTTTTGTGGGGCCAATTTTTGGGTCCCAAACATATTATCCGATCCATTGATTAAGTCAAAAATATTTTTTCAAGAACCCTTGCAAAAAAATCAGCTCCATCGGATAAATGTTAGTGTATGATCCAATCGTACAACTTTTTATTTAGAATTTCGGATTAAAATTCTGCATAAAAGTTGTAAGATTGGATCAAACACTTACATTTACCCCATTGAGCTGATTTTTTATAGGTTCATGCAAAAAAAATAAAATAAAGATTAATGAGCGGATTGGTTCTTTCCCGCATAGTGCTAAGTTATTTTTTTTAAATTTATTTTTTGCCGGAGCAACTAACATTACCTAGTGTACCCACACAGATTAGTATTACATAGATTTTTGTGGGGCCCACTTTTGGGTCCCTAAAAATGATCCGATCATTTTATTAGTTTTAAAATATTTTTTTCGTGACCCTGTAAAAAAATCAGCTCAACGGGGTACATGTAAGTGTTTGATCCAATCTTACAACTTTTTATTCAAAATTTTAATCCAAAATTCGAAATGAAAAGCTGTACGATTGGATCATACACTTACATTTATTTTATGGAGCTAATTTTTTGCAAGATCGCTTGAAAAAATATTTTAGGATTAGTTGTGGGGCCCAAAAATGGACCCCATAAAAAATTTGTGCAAAATATGTGAAAAAAAAGTCTGTGGGTAGCAAAATTGGGGAGAGAAACATGTTTTCTGTTAGTTTTTGGACGGAGGTTAATGGTAGGGGTTTAATTGATGAATTTTTTAATACGTGAAGTGTTTATGTGATGTTTTGTTAAGGTCAAGTGTCCATGTGTGATTTGCATGAAAGATCGGGTGCTAATATGAAATTTTCCCATACAAATATAAAAGATCTCTCTCTCTCTCTCTCTCTCAACACCAAAGACTACAGGGGTGCTGAAATTGATTCTTCTCGCAGGATGGAAGGTGCGATGTGCAGAATACTTCCCGTACTCCACATACTTCGAAGGAAGCCGCAGCTCTGCCATACCAAACTCAGCTTACAACCAGACACACAAGAACCCCGAAAATGGTGGTGCAACCCATCTCGATGCTCTTCACAAGCCAGAGTTTATTTCTTCAAATGGGAAAGTCGAGAAACTTGAGGCATCATTTAAGGACCTAGTTGTCTGACCAGACAATATGAATGCAACTTGTCACGAAGCCATCCTTTTACCTTTGCCTGGGTCATCAAAGTGTTAAAAATTAATTCTGTGGCTTTGGATCGTGGAACTGGGTAAATGAGTCGAAGGTCGGTCATCAAGGTAGATGATCAAAGTTTTGTGCAAGTTATGGTGAGATCCTCTTTTCTGTTGCTTTGAGATTTGGTGCCTCTTTTAGCCCACTAGTTCAACCTCTCCACCTAATTGTGGAATGCGTTTTCCCTTGCAAATGTGTACAAGTTATAGACATAGGGTTTACCTAAGTTGTTGAATGCTTGCTTTTGCTCACATTTGAGATCCTGGACAAGAGGTTCTTTCGGTTGGCAATGCTTCGCAACATCTGAGGTTACTCCAGGTCGAGGGGTGCTCTACACTAGATTTTTTTTTGATAAGTCAGAACAGATAATACGCGCAATAGAGTTGATCTCCATATTTTGTTGTACTTGGCTCATTCGGTTGACCGTTATTAATGATGTGTAAATGCTTTATTATTGGAAAATTTTGGCATGGAGTTATTCAATAACAGTTTCTCTCTTGTTTTTATGCATTTTGATTGGAGCAGTGGTTGGCTTTCATGTTGGATGAATTTCAATGTCCCCATATCAACTGTTGTGGATTGGAATTGTGCTTTATGGCTGCATGTATTCGGTTAAATAATACTCCTATAGGGATACTTAAATATAAGTCATCCTTTTAGGAACATTTATGTTTTCATCCTAGTTACTTTTAGAAGTTTTAAGTTTTTATTCCAACATTTGAATAAATCCGAAATCGTCATTTTAGATGATACTCCGTATCCTATTTTTGGATGCTATAAATAGGATTATAGTTTTGGGATGGAAACATGACTCGGAGGTCCTAAGCGTAATATTTGTGATACTTAAACGGTGAGTACCATTTACACCCACATACTATTTTGGTGTGTGTTGGACACATTGGTGCTTTATTGGGAGATTTAGTGATAGGTCCATTGTAGATATTTCATAAGTCCATAAGTTCACTTTATAGTTTTGTAAAACCATAAGTCTACACTATCTGAACCTAAGGGTATCCTATGAAAGTGCCTATAATCTTAAATCCTTTGAAAATGCTTAAATCACTAAAATCCTGTCATAGAAAAGTGCACTCTAAAATCTTATAAAAGTTGTGAGAACCCATTGTGGAAAAGTTTTCCACATCGACAACTTTAAGAGATGTATAATATATAAGAGATTTTAACCAGCTACTATATAATTTAAGGTTAAATTTTTCAGCCAAGAGGTTAGGCGAATGGTTAGCAAGTCGGCTGAGGCGGGTCGTTACAGATGGTATTAGAACACAACCCTGGTCTACATATGGGGGCCAGCTCTAAAAACTAGTACGAACACGCTGATTGTGCTGTACAGACTTAAGTGTCACACTATGACCACTAGAGGAAGGTTGCTGGGCCAATGCAATAGGTGCAACGGGGACGTTGCAACTAAGGTGGGGAGATTGTGAGAATCCAATGTGGAAAAGTTGTCCCACATCAACAACTTGGATAAATGTTGCAAGTATATAAGAGATTCCAACCAGTTACTGTATAATCTGAGGTTAACCTTTTGAGCCACGAGGTCAGGCAAATGATTAGCAGGTCAGCTGGGGCTGGTTGTTACAAAAGTGTCTAAACTCTAGGGTACCCTGCGTAAGGGTAATCTACTCTACCCTAAGATACCCTATCCTATAATAAAAAGTGCACCTTAAAATCTTATGAAAATGCCTAAACCCTAGGGTACCCTAAAATGGATATGAGATCTTACAAAATTAATAAATAGACTTGTGGACTTATGAAGTTCACATAATAGACCTAAGACTAATTTTTTATTCTTTTCTTTATTTCCTCCATATTATGGGGCTATTTCTTGAGATTTGTTCACTGGATTTGGCAAATTATTGCAGAATCTAATATGGTTGATGTAAATGTCTTCGTAATGTAATTCTCATGATATATATGAACGTAATTCTTCCATGATCTACTTGACGATGCAATACTAGTTTCTATAGTGGTTTCGGTCTTAAAGGGCAACTGGCCGGCAAGTCTATATCTTCGTGTAAAATCCCTTCCTTACCTTCGTCAAAATTTAGAAAGAAAGTAGTAGCATGGCAAAAAGGCATCAAATTTGGTAAGCCAAACTTGCTGTTAAATTTTGATTGAAGTCATTTTTGGTATCAAATTTGGCAACAAGTTTGCTTATCAGTCTCTCTTCCCTCCTCTCATCCGTCGAAGAAAAAATAAATACAGAGTATTATTATCTGAAAATACCAAATGGGTGCAACGACATCGTAAACATGAAAATGTCGGATTTGGTTATTACCACTAATTGAGATGAACCCATTCTACCAACCATCTTATTTTATTATGGTTCTCATGGAGTGCCAATCCAAGGCATCGGACACCATGTAGGGGTTTGCTATATGGGGTTTACTCTCTCTTAAGATTTCAAGTTTGAAACTTTTTAGATTTTATCAACTCCTTTGGGGCCAGTTCATAACCCCACAAATGGACGGTGCAATTGATTCTCCATGATTAGTCAAGGTGCGCGTAAATTGGTTCAGACACTTGAGTTATCTAGGGTTTGCTACTTTGGCTCCCATGGTGTTGTTGGGTACAGTAGACCCACAAAGTCTCGTGGCATCCTTAATTAACCCTTAAACACCACACAAATATTTGAATTCGTTCACATTATTCATAGTCCTAATTATATGATTGTGTGTGGTTGTAGAACAAGCCAGCTCCGATTTTTGGGGGCCTAAATAGAAGTTTATAAATGAGGCCTTCTTTTATATATTGTACTAACATGGAGTGTCAAAGTAGAAGGGTCTAAGTTTGTAAATTTTCGGGAGCCTAAAGCGGTCACACCTACTGGGTCTGAGTGGTTAGGTGTCCCAGAGACCATGGGCATAATTTTGGACTAGGGCTTGTGTTGCTCACCTTGGAGGGAACGAAGGCTAGGCCCACAATACTATTGGCCCACCAAATTGTCATTCCTAAGATTCTAAGACCAGGTTAGGAGATAAGAATGAACAGTCCAAATCCAGTCAGGGAACTCGGATTTTAGCTTTGGTGCGGACCTTGATCAGTTCACTTACCAGCAATAATTTGTTGTTTTAAAGAAGGAGATTAGGTGATAAGGCTCCAGAAAATAGTTGGGTTGCATCTCATATCTTACAGGTTAGTCCCGGCCGGTACGTACAATTAATCTAGAAATTCGGCTCAACCATCCGTTGGTAGCAGATCGACAGTGTTGAACTATTATTAATTTTATCTTCTTTGGATAAATGTTTATTTTATGCTAGACTTGCAATACTTCCGAGATAATACGTGATGATATCTTACCGGACACTAATACCAACGTAAACCATGCATATTAGTAAAAAAAAAACTGGCACTCTAACCGGCCGATTGGATCGATATTCAAAACTTTGATTGGGAGACAATAGTTTTTGAGTTTAGATCTTTTCCACTAATGCCTGATGGCAAGTTTGTCACGAGTATAAACAAGTTCTAGATGAATTCAACCACCACTTGTTTAAAGAATTAAGCAAATTAAAAGCTTCTCTCTCTCTCTCTCTCTCTCTCTCTCTCTCTCTCTCCATAGGCGAATAGTGCATGCACACATTCAGCAGTTAGTCAAGATCTATCGACATTCAAAAACTTCTCTTTCTACTCTTTTAATTTACACAGTAGTATTTAATTACTTCAACCACAAGTTTTCTCTTCCAATTTCTCGCAATTATTATTACTTCAAAAAAGAAAAGACACCCTCCTTAATTTGCTTCCACTTCATGTGATGTTCACGTGCCAACAATATGTAATCAAACATCTCGCTTCCTCCCTAACCACACGTTTCATATTAATTCCATCATCAACTGATTCAACGGCCAAGAATAAATTGCAATTATTTTCGGTGATGCAGGATGTCCCATGTCAACTTCTGCGCACCTTGGACTAATCTCTATGGCCCTCCCACAAACTTGTGCGTTGGGGTGAGGTGGCCTGTGACTCTAAAAATTGTCGGCAAGAAAAATTGAATTTGAGACCTTAAGAAGACTCAAACCCCTAAGTCCCAAGTCAAGACCACCATGCTAGTACCAAGTCGAGATTAAAGGGTCAGTAATAATAAATCACACTTGTTGGAGAAGTTGGCACAGACCCAAAAAGAAGATGGTGCACACCATCTCGGCCATCCATTGGCAATTCAACGGTTCAGATCTCATCTTCACCACGTAACATTTGAGCCGTTCATTACAAAGATGACCAAAATTAAATCTGGACCATTAGATTGCTGAACGGATGGCAGAGCTGGCGCACAGCACAGTGCACCCCTACGCAGCACCATCCCCGATTCGGAAAAAAGGGTCACTAACAATATTTAATGCCAATACCAAAGTCTTTCACAAGGGCTTGTTTGGATATATTGTTCCAAACGACTAATTGGGTTAAAATTAATCGATTAGTGGTGATTGGATTCTCATGAAAAAATAGAGTATTTGAGACGTGGGTTCGATGTCTAGTTGAGGTCGAACCAAACACTACCCCTGGGTCCAGAAACTGAAATATGCAGGGGCGACAAGTTCCAACGCATGCATGTGGCTGTTCTTGGGACCCTTTTGATATATATATATATAATCTCAATTTCCTTTGTCTCTCCCACATGAAACATATGCTCGGTTGGGAAGAAACATCTTCAATTTTAATCAAATTAATATATACTATTATATAACTATATATGGGTTTTGATTGGATCACATTTTAGGTCATGATTTATGTCTTAATAAAAGTTTAGTAATGCCTCTTTCTTTGATTGGTCGGATTAGAATTAATCTGGACATTTGTATGTAGTAGCATAAATTTTAGTTTCAAATGGAGTTAGAGACCAAGGTTTGGTTACAAAAGTTTGTTAATTAGTCATACAGTATTGTGCAGGTGGTGATAATCACCCGGGGTATGCATGCGCTAGTGCTCTTGACAGGCACTCCAGAACCCAGCCAGGCAGCCATCTATATATCAATGACTGATTAGGAAGAAGCTGTAGTGTCGTCAGTCGCAAATCCCCTTCAGCGGTGTTGTGATGAGTGCTGCTACTACCCATTCTTTAGCAATGTGAGAGCTAGGGTGAGACCGCTAGATGATAGGCACAACAGCCAACATTGGAATTGTTAGAGCAAGTTTAACGGTCAAGATAAAGAAGCTTTTTAGCTATTTGAGCTCATCAATATGAGAAAAAGTGTCTTGTAGCAGCCTCTGTAAACAGTTAGGTAGAGTTCCTCCATCTACAGTTGTACGCTATTAGTACCTAAGGACGGTTCATTAGGAATATAATTTATAATTTTATTCTCTCTCTCTTACTCTCTCCTTTTTTGAACTCTCCTTTTTTGAAAAATCTGCACTTTGGTACACTATTGAAAAATTAAAGAAAATATATTTTAATAAAGGATGGGTTAAATAGATAGTGTTGAAAAAAATGTGAGCATGTGAAATAAAAAATGTGCACTGTTTACAAATTTTTTTTACCTAATGACCGATAAACTTGCTCTTAGCAGCTATAGATAGATGAGTACTCGAAGACATTATTACTTGACCGTCGGCAGATGGACATTGTCCATGCCACCTAGCTATTCCTATTTATTAATCATACAAGCCCATTTCCTTTTTTTCCTAAGATAGTATAGATTACGATGTTTTTTTTGGATAGAAACATAATCATAGGAGCATTTGAGACGGGAAAAAAAATTAAATTTTGCAAGACCGAATATCAAATTAAATACCACATGTCATGTGGTATTGAGTGATCTCGGTAAGGAAGAACAAATGAGAAAATAGTGAGTCTGTAGGGTAATAAACGTCTTGCAATAATTCCGCAAGTGATCATCAGTGGAATTGCACCCCAAGATTAGTCGAGGTGCATGTAATTACGCTTGACAAATACTTAAGTTGTTAAAAAAAAAAAAAAACTTCTTGCAATAATATATACTATATCATATAAAGGGGACTAATAAATTGGGGGGAACAAGGGGCAGACACAAAATTAAAAATTTTAAGGTTCGAGTCTGTCAAGAATCCCAAAAACCCTCGTCAGTGGTTGGAGTCTCGTAACCTTTGAGCCACAACTTTTGCTCATTATACGTACAAGTTAAAGACTAGCTAATTAATTAAACACAGATTAAAGACTAACTACCCATCTACTTCTTAAACTAACAAATTAACAACTCCTAAAATGTCTTCATGTGCTCAAATTCCTCTGTCCCCTTTTGGCTACCCCGCTAATCATAAAACAACAGATTTTCAAGGACAATTAGGTTCTTTTAAGTATGTTTAGTGCAGTAAATTAATCATTATTCCATATCAAAACCCGGGAATCAATACTTGGTTGGAAGAATGGACCCAACAACACGGTCATTACGAGAATGTGATGTTTGCTTACGTAGTGGTGGATGCAGGATTTGTACCAAAAAAATACTATATTTTAGAAGTATGTATATTGCTAGTAGAGAGGTCCGGGGAAGAGACAAGATTCAAGATTGTATATATGTGCGTAGTCATCATTCAATGTTATACCCGCACCAAAAGAATGATTGTTAAGTTGATATTTTAGAAAATATTTAGAAATTTAAATTAAAAAAACCTCACCAAGGGACTTGCTGGGACCAATATCATAGATTTTTTCTAGATTAACTTGGAAAACTAGTATGGTACGTGCGTGTATTTGGAGTTATGGCTTCTGTGATTACGTGAAGTCTAACTAGCGATAGTTTTTTGGGATACCACACACGTGGTACCCTATCGGTGATCCGGACGTTTGGACGGTCCGGATTTGAGAGAGAGAGAGAGAGAGAGAGAGAGAGAGAGAGTGTGTATGTATGTGTGTGTGTGTGTGGTGGGGTGAGGCCAGGGAGAGAGAGGGAATAAATCTAGGCTGTTGGATCACTGCTTGGATGGTCTAGATCGCCAACGGATACCGCCATGTGGTATCCGCTCGGCACCCCAAAACTTCTCCTTATTAGCAACTAATGGACTAAAAAACATACACTTATTAGAACTGGTGTGAGTCATAATTTTTCTTTTCTTTGTGGTGTGTTGTGCATATGTTTGGTGTTGGGCTGGTAAGCCCAAATTTTTGGGCCATTCCTTCCTACCCGGTTACCAAGTGAACGCCCATGAGAATTAGATTTGACTTCAATTTTCAAATACTTGGTCACATGTATGATATACAACACAAACACAAATTAATGATTACTAATCATCTATATCCTATCATGTGATTATTTAACATGTACCAAATAATGTTAATCTAGATGAGCAAAATAAAAATTTAATGAACTTTTAATGTTAATTTCACTAGAGCGCTCGTCACAGTTTACAAATTTTAATGACATCTAATGTGAGTTTAAATATGATGTACTTGTTTAGTAAACTAATCCCAAAATTGTGAATCAATTTAGTTTAGTCCCTTCATAATTGAAGCAATATTGCATTGGTTATGATTTTTTTTTCTTCTTAATTTTCATCTTAACACAATCAATTGATCAAAGTATATGTACGGATTGATCCCGTCGCCCGAATATTTTGACTCCACCACTAATAACCTATGATTCTTCGGTTGAATATCTTGAATCCGCCTCCACTAGTATCCTATGATTGTCAATTCTAACATCGAATGCACGTTAGGAAAATTTCACCAATAATTACATAGACAATAATGTCATTGAACTTTTTTTCCCTAAAGTTCAAAGTCTTCTTGACGTACGATTCATATTTACAAATAAATACAAAAAAAAAAAAAAAAGTACACCAATTAGGGCTCATCACATGGCCTGTTTCCGTTGATCAACCCATCCAACGGCCACGATTGAAACCCACCCAAACCATCAAAGATCCACAGCCCTAGGATTCATATCCCACTTTAACATTGCCGGTCTTTTTAAGTTGTCAATTGGGCCCCCTAAGTATTTTGTAGCTCATGTGACCGACCAGTAATCCCTACTTGGCCTGTCACTGCTCCCTCCATGTCTTCTTCCTCTTCACCACATATAAAACTTAGCAATTTCCATCTCAAAAACAAAACAAACCAAAATTTTTGAAGGGAAAAAAATTAAACCCATAAGCAAAATTGCGAAAGAGCTGATACCCATTACCTGAAATGGCGAAAGAAGGTCTGGGGCTCGAGATCACAGAGCTGCGGCTGGGTCTGCCAGGGGCAAACCCTAGCTCGGCGGAGAAGAACGAGAAGAAGAGGGCGTTTTCGGAAATAAGCGGCAAGAAGGAGGCGATTGGCTGGCCGCCGGTGTGTTCGTACCGGAGGAAGAACAGTTTCAATATTGGGGCCGGCGCCGCCGAGACGGCGAAAATATTGTACGTGAAAGTTAGCATGGATGGGGCTCCTTTCCTTAGGAAAATCGATTTGGGCAATCACAAAGGGTATGATGACCTTGCATTGGGTCTTGAAAAGCTCTTCCAGTTTTGTGGCATCTGTGAGTGCATGATCTCTCTCAATTTAATTTGTAGTATCATTTTTTCTGTGCTTAATTAAAAAGACAGTAAAGTAATTATTAACACAGATAATGATCATGAAAATTTGAGAAAAAGGATTACATTTATATAAACTTATAACGCTATGCATGTATTTAGCTTTTCAAAATATCGTTTTGAAAACCTACCTATGCTATATATGCATGAATATTAGTTAATTTGTTCACACGAGTAGAATGATTACGCGTGTACATATTGTCTACATTAATATTACGTTAATGGAAACCCTATTAAACTCACACCATGAAATGAGGGTATACTCCTCGAAGCTCGCGTGTTCAACTTCCATTTCCATTGGTGGCTTGAGGCCAGTGTAGGTGGTCTTAACTTCAAAGCTTTGGGGATAGTCAAGGTGGCGTAAGCTAAATTAGTAAAACCTTCGACGAAAAAATTTCATAGAATTACTAAATTAGTAATCTTGACATCTTAACTTCAAAGCCTTAGGTTGGTTGGGTTGGAATGAGGATAAAACCTTTGACGCAAAAAATTTACTAAATTACAGTAATCTTGCCATCTTATTGATTATTGAATTTCGATCGGGATCTATGAGGTCCGCACTTAAGTTAAGTAGGGAATCCCTCATAAGAAGGGGACTCATATATATATATATTAACGAATTTCTAAGAATTTCATAGAATTCTAAGAATTTTGTTAACACCACTTTGGATGGAAGATAAAATAAGTGAACTTTGCCCAATTTGGGCCAAAGATTTGACAGTTGAACCTAAACAATGCGGCTTGAAAGTTCTAGAGTACAAGTAGAGGAGAACCAAATGAGTAGGGCAACTTCAGGGATTGGCATCGTACAATGTTAGCTATATATCTGGCAATTAGGGACGTCAAAAAAATTTAGTTTGGAATTCGACTTCTTCTCGAGTACTGCTTTAATTCTTGTGTTGCGTCAGTTCATAATAAAACTCTTTATCCCACCTCGATTGGGATTGGTTACCAAATTAATTGCTGCATTAATCTTTTTTTTTTTTATTAAAAGAAGAACAAAGGGCTTTTTTGAAAACTAATCATGAAGAAATCCAGTTAATTACGTAGTGCTAATTAGATACTCCATTTGTTTTGGGGGATATTTGTTGGTGGTGACAGGGGAGGCATTGAAAGACCATGACAGCTCCGAGTACGTTCCCATCTATGAAGACAAAGATGGAGACTGGATGCTTGTTGGTGATGTTCCTTGGGAGTAAGTCTCTCTCTCTCTCTCTCTCTCTCTCTCTCTCTCTCTCTCTCTCTCTCTAAACACGAAAATCCATGACAAGATCTAGTTTTTTAGCATTAGAAATAAAATCCAAAGAGCTTGTCTAAAAGGACATTTCAATGAATTGTGCACATGCACTGATAATTGTACAATACAAAGGAACTCAATTACTGGGTGGTACAGATTGAAGGGTACCGATGGTGCACGCATAACGGTTTGTAGGTCATTTTCGGAATTCCGCACAAATAATTTCAGTTGTTCGTTAATTTTGAAATAATTTTTTAACTGGCCCTGCAAAAAATAAGCTTCCTCGAATTATCTAACTTCCATTCAGAATTTAGGATCTTCAATTTTGAATTAAATATTAAAATATTTGGATAAAAAATAGACATATATGGAGGCTTGTAGTGACATAGAAAATGCAAAATGTGACAATTTTGACTTACCTTTTTTTTTTTAGGGACATTTCTTTCATTATATTCCCTCCGTCCCGGTTTGTTTGTCTTATTGTCGAAAACCGTGTCTTTCAAAAATATACTTATATCTTACATTTTATAATATTTTTTTTTATTTTGAAGATTTTGTGTAATAAAACTAATTGAAATCTATCAAACAAGATCCATATTGCATATTAAAAACATTACGAATTGAAAATTATAGTCAATTTTTTGAGAGGTTAAACGCTCTCAAAAAGTCAAAAAGAGGACAAACAAACCGGAACGGAGGGAGTATATCGTGTGTTTTTGTTTGGCATATGTAAGTCATGGGTATTTTAACATCGTCGGTGAGAACTGACAAGGTAACAAAGTGAAAGTTTGAACTTAATTTTGTCATTTGACGGTAAATAAAAGGACATAATTATCTGTCCCTTCAATATATATATATATATATATTCTCCCCCACAGTACTTTTTTTTTGAACAGCCCCCACAGTACTTTGATCTATTTGGAATTTACCTTTGCCGACAAGAGCAAAAGTGCAAAAGTATCCAAAGTGGTACTGAATTTTAGGTGACACTGACTGAAATCAGAAAGTCTACGTCTTCGGCTTAACATTTAATGATCTTTTTACCGCTCTCAATTTTACCGTTCAAAAGTTCGAATTTAAAAAAAAAAAAACTCTTTTGGGGATGAATTTTTTTTAAAATCCGAACTATATTGATTGCCGAGACGGACGGCAAGATGTTGAGCGGTGGGCCTAATACATCTTGCTGGAGAGGAATTTCTCTAAAATTACTATTATCGTGGAAAGAATTTGCCGTCCTATATAGTAGCCTTTTTCAATTTTAATCCATGTTATAATCTTCCGAATCCTATCATCGACACAGAAAAAATGACATAAAAATTTGATCTTAATGTAGTAAAAATTAAGAAAAACAACTAAAAAAAACCATGTTAAAAAGTCCGGGATAAATTTGGCCAAAGGGGCCCTAATGGACTAAAAAAGAGAATGTGCTTATCAGTTAATATGCTCGATGAAAGCACTGTAGTACTACAAGCAAAGTTTTTTAACCCGAACCTCAACCTAATATAAGAGTCATATGAAATTTACAAATTTCATCCAAATACAAAGATAAAGAAACTTACAATCCGAAAAACTACAAATAAATAATAAGCACAAAGAAGCAAATTACTAACGTCTAAGCCCTAAACGAGCTCATAGCTTCCAACACCTTAATGTCAAGACAGACTGACACAAGGCCGACGTAATTAAGTGAGGTTAGGTAACCCGACATTAAGTCGCCTCAGATTGGCGAAAGTCCATATCAGAGGCTTCAACAAGTACCGATGAAATCCGACAAAGAAGTGGAGAAAAAGGCAACGAACCCACTCCCTTGGACATCAAGCGCCAAAGTTGGTCTTGACTTTTTTACCCAAAAGCACAATTGAAGGGCGGGGACCTTTAGACATTTTTTCAAACAATATCACAGAAAAAATAAATTGACATTAAAAACGCAAATTAATTATTTTCTTTGAACACGTCATTACAAAAGTTCTAGTTTTTTTTTTTCCGACTTAGGCCTTTTCAAGAGTTTTTGTACGAGATTAATTAATGTCATTTCCAACAAATTAAACCAAGTCATAAGTGGGTTCATAACACCTTAATTATGAGAATGTGAAAAACCCTAATAGTGAAATAATTAATGCCCCATTTTGCAGGATGTTTACAGAATCATGTAAGAGGCTGAGGATCAAGAAGAGATCGGAAGCAAAGACAGATGACCTTAAAAATTTGCTTGTGGGAATGGACAACAACTAGACAGGACTCGCTCGCTCTCTCTCTCTCTCTCTCTCTGTGGCTTTTTATGCTGCTTCGTGGGGTTTAATGTTTTTAATTTAAGTTAGATTTTTGGTGCTTAATTGCGTGATTTGTGACGGTGCTATTAGGTGCATGGGATGGAACCCTATATTATAGCTGTTTGTGTGGCATATGATCATTTACAGTGTGTAATTTGGATTAGGAGTAACAATTGATTCCTAATTATTTGTTTGTGGTGGTTTGTTATAAATAAAAAAGGAGTATTAATAATTAAGCCCGTCAATACGATCATGGAATTTATTGCTTTCATTTTGTTTTGAATTGTTCTTTTTTTTTCTTTTTTCCCAGTTTATATGCTCCCTCTGTCCTAATTTGTTTATTTAATTGTCAAAATTCGTGTCTTTCAAAAATATACTTATATCTTACATTTTATAATGTTTGATTTTGAAGATTTTGTATAATAAAACTAATTGAAATCTACCAAATAAGATCCATATTATATATTAAAAATATTATGAATTGAAAATTATAGACAATTTTTTTAGAGATCAAATGCTCTCAAAAAATCAAAAAGAGGACAAACAAATTGGGACGGAGGGAGTATAACTCAAGGCGTCCTAACCAAAATATATTCGCATCTCGATCTCAACTGATTCATAAGGAAACAATAGTGGGGGATTGATGAAAGTTGAAGATAAATTCCACGGGCAAGTACCACTAGCTAAGGTTTCGCAACTGCGACCATAAGAGCAAATCCCTTATTTTGAAGTCTTGATAACGAGACCAGCCCCTTAAAATTTGTTTTGTTTTGTATTTGACTTATCTCATAAGAACAAAACAAAAGATCTAGGAACCAAAGATTTAGAGCAAAACGAAAGATCTAGAAACCCAAGATTTATCAAAGCCCTCTCTGTTCAAACTGAAGAAAGATACCGTATATAATTTCACAGTACTTTTTTTAAAGCTCGTTAAATTTTTAAATATAAGTTTTAACAACCAATTTCTCTGTTGATCAATTCAGCTTAACAGCCCTAACCCTTTGTCCACACCTGGGTTGGTTAACTCCCAATTCTAGTTAGTGCTAAAATTACAAAGGGTGGAAGATATTGATTGATCATTTCTTAATTGTTTTCTTGTGCACGTCATCATGGCATTTTTCATGTTAACGAGGTTCTTTTATTCATCCAAATAAAAAACTATTTAAGTTTGAATTAAGGACATCAAAGTTGTTTAATTTGCTGTTTGCTTGATCAGGATTAGTCAACCATTAGGTTCATGCACTGTATCAAACAGTGTCGACAGAGCAGAATCTAATTAGCAACCAATCGGAGGCTTAGTTTAGTTTAATCTAAGAATCTCTGTCAACCTTATCTCAGACATGAACTCTATTGGTCGGTCATTTTCTAAACCTAGCTCCAGTAATTAATTATTGGTAATCAAATAGTATTTAATCTAGAAGGAGTATTTGAAACCATGTTCGGCATGCAATTCCATGTTCTCATATTCATGCACATTCATCTTGAGTGGCCGGGGAAGAAAAAATTAAGGCATGATTAGTTTGGAAATTAGGAACTCTTAATTGTGATTAATTTCAGGTGCAGAATCTTTTCTGCATCGTGTTTGTGTATGTATACAATGCTTATAATCCGCAGCCTAGTTAATCAATAATATTGTTTTTAAAACAGGCACTAATTAACTCTAACTTTGGACCGGGGCTTCTAGCTCAGTTGTGTACCAGGGCTTTTGGGTTCGAGTTTGTTAGATTTCTTGGAAGTTTTCAATCTGAAACCAATTGGCATGAATAGAAAAGCCATGAGCCCACGTGAGGGGATGGAACATGTCGTTACCCTTTGTAGTAATCTAACCTACCAATATTAATTCCCTCGTCTAGCAAAAACAAAACAAAAAGCCTCTAACTTCGCCATTTTCTATATATGTTCAGTGAACTGCATTAATTTGTGATCATACTAATTAACTCAAAGGACTGATTGAGTAGGAGTACGACAACAGGTAAGAGGTTCGACCCCTGCTACCATTAAAATCCCTTAGAGTTATTGAAGGTTTGTCTATCTGGTCTTAACTTCACATTCTGAATTTCAAAATTTATTAAGTTGCGTGTAAGTTGGTTTGGTATATATATATACACAGTTGGCTACGTACATGAATCATAAACTTGTATCATTAATATTCTAACTTTGCTAAACTTTGAGTTACCTTAATTTCCACAGTCCTACGTACCATAAAATATGAAGCGTAAACTCGATCTGGGCTAGTTTCTATTACGCTCCTTATCCAAGTTCCATTCTTTTTTTATCGAACTTCCCAAAATCCAAATCAACATTCTGTCCTCATGCTCTGAACTGCACCACAAGTCAAAAGAGTTATTAAAACAAGGGTGAGCTAGGCGCCCTTGAAACAGTGTGCATGGTTCAGTGGCATCTGATCCCCAACGGTAATTTTAAATGGCGACTACCGCGCAACGGTTGTTTATTCATTAATTCAGTGTTAAAGACGTGCTATACCTATCTTTCGCGTTTCCTAGTTGTGTCCAATACGGATACAGCGACTATTTAAATGTGTCGGCGGCTTACGTAATTGAAGTTCTTTGCTCCTATTATGATCTGTTGTTAAACTTCCGTACTAGATCTGGAGGCATTTTGAGTTTGTTGTTGCCGAAATTATGTTCAAAATGTCCCTAGACATATTATTGTTCCAAATAAAATTCATCGAAAAACAAGATTTTCTTCCTTTTATATAACTCAGGTATATATTCAGATAAGCTTATAAGCACCTCAATTAATTCCTAGGACATTAATCCCGTTGTCCAATATGGGAGTGAGGATTAAATTCAAATAAAACTCCATACATATTGACCCTACAAAAGTTTATAGAACCGATGTAGAAATTTTTCTATCTCACGGTAGCCTGATTAAGTACTCATACGAAACTTTCGTTAAACTCTTTATAGATTGACTGCATAAAATTAAGTTTATAGGATCGATGTAGAAATTTTTCTATCTAATGGTAGCTAGCCAGATTCAGTACCCAAACGAAACTTCCGTTACAGGGTTTAGCTCGATTTGACATAGCTAGTTCCTGAACTAACGGAAAGGAGAACTCACCCATTAGGGTAAGTTGATAAGATCAAGTAGTACAATCCACGAATCCATTAACGAACAAGAAAGGTACCAGCCGAATGGAAATCGTGCAATGTCTTGTCAATTTGAGAAAAGGAGTTAAATGCAGAGATGAGTACATTTTTCGGTGCCAGGTGGGTATATCCCTCGTGGTATCCGTTCGGTACATTCGGGCCATCCAATTCACTTTTGAACTTTTGAATTGAAACTCTCTCTCTTCTCTCACCCTAAAACTTTCTCTCTCCAAATTCGAGCCGTCCAAAAATGCAATGGACGGCTCGGATGCGTCGAGCAAGTACCATGTGATACCAATCTGACACTGAAAAAGCATTTATATAGTGTGGTCCATTTCTCATCGTGCGTGGCCAAATTTCAAGTACGTACAAGTCTTGTAGCAAGGTGAGGACAAACCTTTAAAATCCCACTGAAAGATATAAATGTGATGTTTAGTCCTTTTAGGCCATGGTTGACAAGGACACTATTGGAACATGTGTTTGTTAAACCACTTGGAGGCCAGCACAGAAGGCCAACCTTGTGAAATTGAGCAAAGTATTGAAAAGGAATAGCTACTCCATGTACACAAATTTTGGGTATAATTATTAGATTGTTAATTAACCACTAACTTATTTAAAAGCTTAAACTGTTAGAGAGAGAAGTAACTTTATTATTTATACCTTCAAGGCTTCAATACATCCTCTCACGTGTAGCCAGACTTTCCTCTATAAGCGTATTAAGCGGGCTAAACACATGTAAATATTTTAACATTAGGTAGGCGGTGAGGTTTGAACACAGGATTTATTGCCTGCTTTGATACCACATTAGATTGTTAACCACCAATTAATATAAAAACTTAAGCTGTTAGAGAAATGTGCAACTTTATTATTTATACCTTCAACATTAATGACCTTGAAGGTAGGTTGAGCATTCATTTGATCGGATATAAGCATCAGATGACACGGAATGTCCAGTGATATATTCGATATTTGGTTATAGTTTCTACCGATCAGACGAAATACCCATAGGATGTTGACAAATGTGGGATATACATAACAATGGAAACATTACTTAGCTAGGTTTTAATATCTATTTGTACTGTTCGCAAACAATGTCATGTGATTGCAAAATGAAATTTAGGTTGCAAAAAAAACATGTCAAAACAATTCTATAGCGTGCTATATCCCGTCTCAAGTGGTGTATTTGCTCCGGTTCCGAGTGGCCGCATTGGTAGACAGTGCATCTATGGTCTTTCAAAATTGGTCGAAGTATGCGTAAGGTGACTCGGACACCTGGATATAGGAAAAAAAAATCGCATAGTGTGCTATATACCGTCTCTCAAATTACTTGTTTCGTGGGTGGATTTGTTGACTGAAAAACAAATCATTTTCCATCACACAATATTCAGGACGAGCAAGTCAAGTGGAATGATTAACATAATAAGGTTTATATTATGCAGTGCTATAAAAAATTTAGCCTTTCAAAAAAAAAAAAGGTTTATAATAGTGCTATAATGTATCATAGTCATGTTCATAGGAAGAATTAACATCTCTTGGGGACTTAACATCTTTTCACTGTTTGCTCCCTCCTTCACTTTTAAGTTTGAAATCGTCACGATGGTATCAATTCTTTTGGAGTTAGTCAATACGGAGCTTTGTTCTGACTTTCCCGCAAGTGGACGTTGTGATTGGATTTTCAGAATTTTTTTTTTTTTGAAATAGTAAAATTTTTATTAAGGACAAACTCGACAATGGGTACATCAAGGGAAAAGAAGGGGGGAAAGAGAGAACGAAGAGATCGATAAGGTAATCAAAATTTGTGTAAGTTGGCTATTGGCACAGAGAATTAAACGAGTTAAACAAAATGTTAATAATTAAAGAAAACACTGAGTAAAGAAAAAAGTATTCAATGCTCCTGTAATACCCCCACTTAATACTCCCCACTCTTTAGTAAAAACAGTACTCCATAATTTTGTACCAGTTGAAACACAGCCTTATATTTTTGACACCTGACAAAATCGAACATGATATGATGTTTCAGAATCATACATTTGTGACTTTTTTGTGTTTAGGTTCCAGTGCTACCAGAGAGGTGCTAGAGGCACATCAGGTGTGGCACATCTCAGCCACACCCCTCTCATATACAGGTGGAACCCGTTCCAATAAACCGTCATGTATATCAGAGGGATGTGGTTGAGGTGTGCCACACCGATGTGCCTCTAGCATTTTTTTTTGCTCGGCAAAAGGAACTTTTATTAAACACGAAGGGGTACATCGAGGGGAAGTAAACATTACATAGGACTAAAACCATAGAAGATATCGAACCAATGTTGTATAGAACACCAAACTACACCTTCACTTTTTGAATCCCATCCAAATAACCTCTGAACCACTGCATGCCCTCAAGTGATCCGGGAAACAATTAGCTAGGTTGAAGTTTGTGACTTTTTTTTTCAAGTACAAGAGTCTTGTAGCAAGGAGAGGACAAACCTTTAA
Source organism: Rhododendron kiyosumense (assembly GCA_019656275.1). Lineage (NCBI taxonomy): Eukaryota > Viridiplantae > Streptophyta > Magnoliopsida > Ericales > Ericaceae > Rhododendron > Rhododendron kiyosumense. The sequence continues at coordinate 469,596 of BPLS01000619.1, forward strand.
AATCCCACTGAAAGAGATAAATGTGATGTTTAGTCCTTTTAGGCCAGGGTTGTCGACAAGGACACTATTGGAACATGTGCTTGTTAAATCACTTGGAGGCCAGGCCAGCACAGAAGGCCATGCAACCTTGTGAGAAATTGAGCAAGTCAAATTGAAGTGGAATAGCAATTCTATTTGATGCATGCTAGCTGTTGGCCTGATTAAATTTCATTATTACACCTAATATATATCGAATTCAGGAACCTGGAATTAAATTGAACACAAATTTTTGTATAATGACATTGGAGGTAGGTCAACCGATTCAAATGAATCGGATATAAACATAAGATGATACGAAATGTCTAGTGATATATTAGATATTTAGTTATAGTTTCTACCGATTAGACGAGAAATGCCCATAGGATTAACTACGCACTATGACAAACAAACGTGGGATATACATTACAATGGAGACATAGCATTATTTAGCTAGGTTTTATCTATTAGCAAACAATGCCATGTGATTGCAAAATGAAATTTAGGTTTCAAAAAAAAACAAGTCAAAACAACCCTATAGCATATGCTATATCCCATCTCAAGCGGTGTATTTGCTCCGGTTGGCCCCATTAGTAGACGGGTGCGTTTACGGTCTCTCAAAATTGGTCGAGGTACATGTAAGTTGACTCAGATACCTGAATGTAGGAGAAAAAAAATGCATAGTGTGCTATATACCATCTCTCAAATTACTAATTCTATATATGTATACTCAGGTCGAGAAAGGAGGAGATTTTTCGAAAAGGACTGACATTAGTCTAAATTAGACTGCCTCATTTCATTTTCGATGACACAATATTCAGGACGACCTAGTCAAGTGGAATGATTAACATGATAAGGTTTAAATTAGTGCTATATATATTCAACGTATCATAGTGTTCCTGCCTAGGAAGAAGTATCATCATTCGGAGACTTTACATCTTTTCACTACTTGCTCCCTCCTTAGGTTTCAAGTTTGAAACCACCACCGTGGTATCAATTTCTTTGGGGCTAATCAATACGAAAGCTTTGTTCTGGCTTTTCCCCAAGTATGAGTTGTGATTGGACTTTTAGAATTAATCGAGGTTTGTGTAAGTTGGCATAGAGAATTAAGCGAGATTTGTTTAAGTTGACCAGAATATTGAGTTAAACAAAATGTTAATTAAAGAAAACACTAAGTAAAGAAAAAGTATTCAATGCTCCCATGACACTGCCACTTATGAGTGGCAACGGAGCAGGGCAGATTTTTGCGTACATTGATCCGATCGGGTATTTTTTGGGTACCCCTTCCCAACTGATCGGGGAACGGATTTACCTACCCTACCCCGTTCCATAAAAAATTTAAAAAATTACTAATCTAAAAGCAAAGTAAAAGAAAATAACTATTAATAAAATGTTAGTTTAGTATAATATATGGTAAAAATATAAAGGTAAGAATATAAGGGTTTTTTAGATAATGATAATAATATTAGAGTAAAAATATAAAATTTGAAAGTATTAATGATAATTAGATTAGAATAAAAGTATAATTTTATAAATAAATACATTTCGGGGCGGGTAATATCGGAGCGGGGTACTATCTCCCCGAACTCAGCCAAGTTTTAGTATTTTTACTTTAACCCTGATCCGATACGTGAAAAGGTGGTGAAAAACTCGCTCCGTTCAGGCAGGCAGGTTCGGCAAGGCGGGTTCAATTGCCTTCTTTACCACCACTTGATAGTCCAAACTCTTCCGTAGAAATGATACTGTACAAGTTGAAACACAGCCGTATATTTTTGACGCCTGACAAAAACAAACAGACAATTGGCAGGCAGGACACAAAAGTTACCCAAAGGTCACTTTGGAAAACCTTAATAACAAACATGATATGATGTTTTTTGTTTTTGTTTTATCACGGATGATATGATGTTTCAGAATCATACAGTTGTGACTTTTTTGTGTTTTAGATTCCAGTGCTAGCTGGAATTACAGTATGCAGAGTACTGCTACAGCGACCGACCGGTCTCTTACCGAAATCGTACCAATGGCCGCGCCGGATTATTTCTGGCCACCAAACGACTCATTTGAGTGGTTCAAAAATTCTATTCTATATGTGTAGGGTGTTTGATCCAAACACCCTACGAAAAATAGAGTGTTTGGATCAAATATTCTACACACATCGGATGCCGTTATATGTACCTATATACATGAAAAATATGGTATTTTGATCAAGCACCCTATACACATTGGATGCCGTTGTATATACATATATACACGAGAAATATAGTGTTTGGATTAAGCACCTTACACACATCGGATGCCATTGATTTCCGCGAAGACCCCTCATTTTTCTTTTTTAGAATTTTTGGACGATTCGAATCGACTGTCAGGTAGCTAGAAACAATCCAATGCGACCGTTAGTATGATTTCGATAGGTGAGCAGTCGGTCCCTATAGCTTTATGGTTAACAGTATATACGAACCACTGCCCTCAAGTGACATAAGTGCCTAACTGCCCATGCTAGCTTTGATGCTCGGGTAGCTGTCTCTTGGTGATGTCGTCAAATACGTAAGTAATACGTACATGTAAAAAATTGAACCAGTTTCCAAGAGCATCCATATTATAATAAGTAAATGAATGTGAATAAATAAAATTAAGAACAATACTAAAAAAAACCCACATTGTAATAAACAAAATTACAAGTCTTTTAATAAATAACCAAACTTAACCATTTTTACCACAACTCAAAAACATACTACCTTGGAATCGTCTCATCGAGACGAATAATTTGGTGTGGTCGGATGCGTAATTGAAACTCGTTTACAATTAGACATATTTACATTATGTATTGTGGAGGTTTTTTTGGTTAGGAATGCAAAAATAATGAATGTGGAGATAGAAATTATTAAGTTTGATTATGGATTAAATGGATAATCAAATGCTGACGGGACATATTTTGGTTATTGGATTTGATTATTACCATTGCGGATGCTCTAAGGGCGTTCGGTTCTATCTGAACCGATCATCTTGAAAATTAATTGTTCAAATTTGTTGAATTTATTACTGGTTATAATCAATTTATTACCGGTCATAAATTGAACAAAAATCTGAACCCTTAAAACTAATTTTTTATTACCGGTCATAAATTGAACACAAATCTAGACTCTTAAAAACTTCATCCGACGGCTGCGACCACTTAGACCGTACATCTACAGTCCAAAACTGGACTGCAAACAAGCTAAATTCTAAAAAATTAATCTGATGGTGCTAGCTAGACTTATTATCAAGTTAAATGGAAGATTGGATTAAACACCTCTACTTATTCGGTTGAGCTGATTTTTTTACAAAGTCATTCGGTTAATTATTTTAAAATTATTGAATGGCTCAAAGCATTCGTGCATAACCCGAAGTGAACCCTGCGTGCCATTTTTTGCACCATATGTGCACATTCGGTCAGTTCCTTTAACATTTTTTAGCAAATACTCCCTCCGTCCCAATTTGTTTGTCTAATTGTCGAAATACGTGTCTTTCAAAAATATACTTATATCTTACATTTTATAATATTTTTTATGATTTTGAAGATTTTGTACAATAAAACTAATTGAGATCTATCAAACAAGATCCATATTGCATATTAAAAATATTACGAATTGAAAATTATAGCCAATTCTTTGAGAGGTCAAACGCTCTTAAAAAGTCAAAAAGTGAACAAACAAACCGGGACGGAGGGAATAACATGAAACAAAAATATTATGATACAGGAAAACTTTACGTGAACGTTTTATGTGAATCTGAACCGTTTACAGTAGGGTAATTTTTTACTGAAAATTTTACATGGAATGTTCTCATTTGAGAAATGTCATCCCTCGGCGTGAAAACAACGTCAAACCACCACGGGTTCGAGTTAGTTGACGTTGCGAGCCTGTGGGCGGATCACCGGTTCCAGAATCCCACTTGTCGGTGGGCCCGTCCGGCCGGAAGCAGAACTCATTACCCGACAGATCAACACGCCCACATGGTAATCGTGGGACCCAAACGCGCGTCCACACATGGACTCCCCAAAAAGTTGACTTGTATTGTACCTCAAAAAACCCAAACACACGGGCCCCACCCTCTTTTGTGTTTTTGCCTTTTCTTTCTTTTAAGTCAAAAAAATCATTTCTACACGGGCCCACGATTCCGGTATTGTGCATCTCCGGCACACGCTAACACTCTGTGCGCCCGCAACTCATAAAATTCCGGTTCAAATTTTATTTTATGTGCCTAAAAAGCGTTTATCTTTGTTTTCGTGAAATTTCAGCTAAAGATGAAAATTTTGCAACTGAAATCACGCGGGAACAATTGTAGAGAGACAAGTTTGGATATAGGAAATAATAAGCTACTTCAAATTTGTAATAGCATGTTATACGAATTGAAGAGTCGATTATTGATCCAAACTACCTAAACTTTAATTTGAGTTCAATTTAGTTTTTTCTCGTTGAAACTCTTCTTTATTGAACAATAGTTAAAACTCATTTGATATCACATTTTACTATAGAATGACGACACGTGGTGTGAATACTGTTTTGGAACTTCTTAATGCCTTGTTTGGAACACTTTTTGAAAAAATAGTAAAGGTAATAAGTGAAGAGAGATAAAGAGAAAAATGATTGGAAGTAGAGAGAATCTTGGAGAAATCTTTTAAAAAATTCTTTTTAAAAAGTGTTCCAAACAAGGCATAAGTGTTATAGAACTCGTCAAGTTTTGAGACAGAATTTGAATAAGTTAGTACTCGTCCCTTTATCTTTTTTCTCAAGCTAATCAAGGAGTTGAGGACATGTATCCAACTTGCTCACGAGTGCCGGATTTTAATCAAACAAATTCTAGATGTTCTTAGAATCTTGAAAGTGGGGGCCCCATTCCCCCATCATGGATGGAGTAAAAAAATCAGGCTGTGTGAAAAACAAGTCTTTCTATTGACTCTTCGTATGGTTGCGATGTAGTGATGCAAGGGTGCACTAATTATAGAGGGTGTAATGTGCGATTTTGTCTATCCGTCTCCGTACTTAATTGTCCAGATTTTAACTCAAATTTGCATGTTTGAGTTGAACATTATCGAGATAAAATCTGTACTATTAGTCGTCGAAAGAGATGTCTCGAATCATGCGCTACATACCCTTCTAGTTCACATATCTGCCATTTGGTCTAAACCAGCACACAGAATCCAAGCCTAAACAAACACTATTCCAATGAAAGGAGAAATTTTTGGGTGCCGAGCGGTGCCACGTGGTGCTACTCGTCGGCGATTTCAGTCGTTCAAACGTGTTTTAGATGGTTTAGATTTATTCCCTCTCTCTCCCTGCGCCCAAACACTCTCTCTCCTTTTTTTTTTTATGTTCTCTCTAAAATTCAGATCGTTCCAGAACACATTTGGACAATTGAAATCTCCAACGAAATACCACGTGTATGGTACCCGCCCCACACTCAATAACTTCTCCCAATGAAGCGACAGGGTAGGGACCCACGAGGGCCCAAACTTGAAGGCACTCAAAATCATAGACACACGCTTTCCATCATACAAAAATCACCGTGACGTGAACCAATCACGCTGCTCTTTACAGGACACGCGTCAACAAAGCAGTGGCTATCCAAAGCTGGAACAGTGCAACGCCTCCCCATCGGATTATATATATAGAGGGGTAACCAAACGCGGTTTCGTAATTGGTCTAGAATAATATAATCATTCTAGGAAGTCTGCCCAATAAAAGAGAGAGAGAGAGAGAGAGAGAGAGAGAGAGAGAGAGAGATGTCGCCGGAGATGGTCGGGAATTCGCCGGGAAATGACGTGGCTGGGATGAATTTCGAGGAGACGGAGCTGACGTTAGGCTTACCCGGCGAATGCCGGAGTACTCAAAGCTCCGGTGGGACGAAGCGCGGGTTTTCAGAGACGGTTGAATTGAAACTTGGGAGCTCTGTGGATGAGAGTTGTGAGGATGGAGAAAATAGTGAGATCTCTCAGACAGCCAAACCTCCCACCACAAAGTAAGTTCATTTAAATCCTCTGTGTGCATTTTTTTTTTCGTTTTTTAATCTTTCGATATATACAATTGGTACGGTTAGATTTTATCAAACGCCGTTTTTCTAAGCCACCCAAACTAGATTAATGGAATTTAGAAGCCACATACTCCACCAATTGCTAAATTGGTTTTAAAACGGAACCCTCCAAGAAATTGAAGCAGATACATCGATCATTACATTAAGGTTGTGTTTGAATGATTAATTTATGGAAGTTTTGGTGGAAGGGGTGAGAAAAAGTGACAACATGTAAACGTAGCTTAAGAAACATCGATCGCAAGTTTGTATCAACAAATTACTCAATCAGAATTTCTATCCAAACAAATTTTTATAAACCGGAAAATAAGTACTTAAAAAATAAGAATCTTAATGAAATGGGTACGGACCTGAATGATGTGATTGATTTAAAATTTTAGATGCTAAGTAGTGATATTGTATATCTCAGGGATCAAGTAGTAGGCTGGCCGCCGGTGAGATCATCCAGGAAGAACATGACCGTTGTAAAGAGTAGTTGCAAGTACGTGAAGGTGGCCGTCGACGGAGCACCTTATCTCAGAAAAGTCGATCTAGAAACGTACAACAGCTACCAGCAGCTCTTGAGCTCATTAGAGGAGATGTTCACCTGCTTCACCATTCGTAAGTACACGAGCCCTAAATTTTAACAAATTGGATCCTCTCCGGTCCTCAATTTAGAATGTTAGAAAAGGGAAAGTAGAAAAGGGACGGTCCAAATCTGGATGGTACATCCATTGCTTTAATTAATCGTTCAGATTTGCCGAGGGAGGGCCTTAGGAGTCTCTCAGCAAATCCAAACCATCGATAATACTCGTGTGTGTGTGTGTGTGTATATATATGATTCAGATTTAGACCGTCCCGTCCAATCCAAAACTTGGAGCGAACCCGTATTTTTCATTATTCAGATTACTATTACCAGGCGATTTGTTGATTTTGGTTCGTGTAAATTTTTAATTAATTACCAGGTAGTTCCCTGAATGAGAGGAAGCTAATGGACTCGGTAAACGGGTCGGAGCATGTACCCACTTATGAAGACAGAGATGGGGACTGGATGCTAGTTGGCGATGTTCCATGGAAGTGAGTTTAATTAATTCCTAATAATTAAATAAGCTCTAATGAATCTCTTTAATTTTGCATAAGCTACAATAGTTAATTAACTGTGGTAGATTTTGACTTTTGACAGGATGTTTGTGGAATCATGCAAGCGTGTGAGGCTGATGAAAAGTTCTGAGGCAATTGGTTTAGGTACTAATCCTCATCTTCTTTCCCTAACCTTTACTATATGCAGCTGGGCCCAAAAAAAAAAAAAACTTTTAAGGTCCCGTTCTATTAAAATTCTTGTTTTTTTAGTAATTTTTTTCGCTTTACGAGACAGGTTTTTGATCTCTCATAATACATCACCATTAATTCAAAAAACAAGTACTTTATTTTAATTAGTTATAGTGGAACACACCCTAACTATATGCATACACAACGACAGATCCAGCAATTCGGGGCACTAGCGCGACTATATAGGAGGATAAATGGAACAAGTTTAAATTGTAGTGGTTAACCGATAATCCCGAGGGGTTGGCTTGAGACTTAAGGGTTCGCTCATTCTTAAGATAATTCAGGAGAGTGCGTGGTTCCCCTAGTCCTTAGCTGGATCCGCTCCTGCGTGTTATGAATATGTAATATATATAAAAAAAAATGTTATTTTATATTTTGTTAAGCTTCTTTGATTTTCACTATTAATTACATTATGGAGTAATAATTCTTGTTTGTTATTATGTGTTGGTTTGATTTTGCAGCCCCAAGGACACCTACTAAATGCTCAAGCAGCAGCACGAGTTGCCGATGAAGTCTTAGATATATGCATGGAATATTCCTAATTAATTTGCACGTACAGAGGCTTTAATATGTTTAATTTCCCCTTTTAATTAAGGTGTATAGGAGATTAATTAGGAGTAAGATGAGATACATTTCTGCATTTTATTAGTTAGTATATTTTTTGTTTTTTTGATAACTCGGTATCCCGACCAGTTAGTATATTTTTGTTGGTGAAATATTGTTTGCATTTCCTGTTTGTGTGTTAGGCTGGTTTTCCTTTTAGTATTGACGATTGTGACATATATGGACACGCTAATATATATCGTATTCAATAATATCACCGGTATTGGATCTTTTCTTGTGGGCATAAAAATCCGATCCAAATTTTTTTTTAAAAAAAAAAATTACGAGAGAAAAAGATGGAACAGAATCACAATTTTGCTGCACAGTAAGGGCCCGTTTAATTATTACAGTTTAATACTAGTAGTTTATTTGATTATTTCATGTCTTGATTCCAAACGAGAGGAAAACAATCGTCATGTTAATGATCTAAAGGGCCCGTTTGGATGCGGGATAAGGAGTGGGGGTATTAGTTATGAAGGGAGGATAACATAGTAGGGGTATTATGTAAGAATGGTGTGCCCAAATTGATGTGACGATGGGATTAAATAGTACTTGGTTTTGATGAAGGATAAAGTGCGGGGGATAAAGTTGTTTTTGTAGTTGAAATGGAAGAAAGAGGGGGTATTATCAGGGAGTTTTATATAATAACACTCCATAAATAATACCCCCTTTGGGGGTATTAGGGAGTACAATAGAATCCGGGTCTCAGCTAATACCCTCTCCATTTTACTTCCCAAACGAGGTCCTTAAGGCTGGGCCCACAGGCTAAATGGGGGATATCACAATACCCCATCCAAAAATGCCGTAATAGTGATATATAACATTTTAGTTAGACATGCCACCAGGATTCATACATATATATTGTTCAATTTTTTTTTTTGAAAAGTACTATTATGCCGATCAAAAAAATGTACTATTATAGTACAGCATTTACAAAAAGAAAATGGATGATGAAACATTCAAAAATTTTAAGAGAATATTTTGGAAAAACTGGGCTAATGGCCAGGGGGCTTATGATGGAATGGAGAAGGAAGCCCATGCTCTTAGTTACTACAACTTGGCCCAGGCACTATTTTGGGTTCAGAACTTGAGGCCCAATCCACTGATTTCCTGACTTGAATTCTTTGATGGGCATTGGGCTGACGCTGACCCCTCTTTAAGCTGTATATTTGGAAAATGACGGCCTAGGACGTGTTTTGATAATTAATATCAGCTAAAACATGCTAAAAATATTTGTTAATGCTGAAAATGTCATTGGCGGGGTATTAATTATTAAAACACGTTCTTCGCCGTCATTTTCCCATCATGCTAATACCACATGCATTTGACCCCATTATTTACACAAACACTCACATACACGTGTGTACGTAAAAGTATGTGTGACTAATTAATCCATTGGATAACAAATCGAAGCAGCGTTGAGGATGATGGACACAAATCTAAACATCCAACGACTCTGGATTAGGGATGGCAACGGGGAGGGTCGGGGATGGATACCACTATCCTTGTCCCCGATTCCCAAACCCAAATCTCTCCCCATCCCCACCCCAATCCCTACTGGGGATTTATTTTTACCCTCTGTCCCCGCCCCAAACGGGGAACGAGGATCCCCGCGGGGAATCGGGAATCCAAAGATTCCAAAACTTTTTTTTAAAAAAAAGTCTCCTGCCATTAGAAAATACAAACCATAAAACTAAATTCCAAAAAAAACACAATCTAGGCTGCCATTACAGTTGATAATAAGTGTCAATTTCAACTTTCATCAAGTTTTGGGAAACAGAAAGCCTCTAAAAAAACGCTTCATGTAGTACTTTTGACGTGAACCATTTGTTCATTGGTTAATTGGATGAGTTCAATAACCAAATTGTTTCCTACTACCATTTAACACAAAATAGTCCAACTACAGGAATTAGAGTAAAAATTATGTATATATGTAGTAGGCTAGTGGGATGGGGCTCGGGAACCCTAATCTACATATATATAATTATTATATATAGTAGGCTAGTGGCGCGGGGATGGGGCGGGGCGGATGCTAACTCATACCCACCCCCTACCCGTTCGCCACTTTTTTTAAAAATTATCCCCATATCCTACCCGATCCTCAAATAATCCCCGAATTCCCTACCCATTTGAGACAGGGAACGGATCGAGTTGGGTCGGGTAGGCCGAAATTGCCATCCCTACCCTGGATACAAATTTGTCCAATCATCTTCCTTACACTTGCACGCATGTTAACTTGATGAGCTTAAACATCTTTTTTCTATTGTACCCAAAAAGAGAATCTTGTTTCCGGAGCAACCGTAAACAATAGATTACAGCGCTCAATTATGACCGATCACAATGGACTGTTGTTGTAAACAAGTTGTTTCCGGCTACTCCGGAAATAAGTGTTTCTCACCGAAAACACCAAGAGTTCACTATTGTTCGAGTGTTCGGTACTTCGGTTGCCCCATTCACTCTCCTCCGTACCACACATAGTTGTTTGAAGTTTACCCATTTCAGCGAAGGACAGTAATTTTTGCACCCTTTCCAGATGAGTTCACGCTATATTAATTTTTGGTATTTTTCCTTTCGGTATTTTTGTTTGTCTTTCTGAATTTTTAAGATTAATCATCTGTCTCGACGTGAGGAGTCTAAAAGTAAAAAATTAGTATAATCAGAAGAGAAAAAAATTCACTAAAGACGAAAAAATACCAAACAACTGGTTTTTTTTTTTATCTACAGTATCGTCTTATATAAACATTTATCGACTTCTGTCAATTTCATACTTTTCTCTAAAGATTTTGCGAGCCATATCATACTTGCTTTGACCTCGCTCAAAAAATATACACTACTCCTTATCATACTGAGTTTCTTGGCGACCATGACAATACTAAAGAATTTGTTCGAGAAGAATATCAGTGAGCTTGCTCACAAAAGATGACAAATGACACAGTTGTGCAATAGACCACCTCTATTCACAAACACCTGAGCGAACCACAGGCTTAGTGTCTGATCAAAAAAAAAAAAACCACAGGCTTAGTGAGTATAGTTGAATTATAGTATTACAAAGATAAAAATAAATACAAAAATTATGGATCAAGTTTGAATCAAACAACACTTTCACTAAAAGTATTCCACGGGTCCATCAACTCATTCCATATAGCCTGGGGGCCATTTACCTTCGATCAAAGTTATGAGTTATCATGGTACCGTCACCCTGAGAATCAACTCAAATAAATACAATATAATTCCCAATGGTAGGAACACACTCTCATATCCCACATGCGAACCAAAGTAATATACAAGCCCAACTGGGCAAACACTTCTACGGCTTGGGCAAACACTTCTACATTAGCCCAAGAGCAGGGCAAACACTTCTACATTAGCTCAGGAGGAGCAGGGCAAACAAGGCTATCATAGCATAGCATGAATCTCAAAAGTTCAAAGCACATTTCACAAATATTCTGGATCCATAATATTCCAACTAATCAAATCACAATTCATAAAAAGAGAGTACTTTTAAATCACAAATCATTTTAGTTCCGACCCATTTAATTTTTTCATTTCGGCATCATGATATATATACTTTCTAGCAACTAGTTAGTCTAATTCGACTTTTGAACCCATAATTCAGCACTTAAAACAATATTAATTTCCAGCACTTAGGGAAATCAGTTTATGCAATTAAACTCTTGTTCTAACTATTTTTATTACTACTATAGTCTCAGCTTTCGTATCATAACTTCGGCATCTGAAGTCTTGTCCAAACTCTTCTCTTTTTCACTCAGTTAATCTCAGCACATAAATGTTGAGTCCCTTGAGTTAGAATTCTTATAGCTAGAAACAGATTCTTGAGTTTCAATCACATAATTACCCCTTTAGCAATTCAAGAATAAAAAGAAAAAACTTGTGTTTTACATGTAAGAAGATTACTCACCAACAATTACATCAAAACACACTCTCTCTCTCTCTCTCTCTCTCTCTCTCTCTCTCTCT
>BPLS01000619.1:481665-573482 GCA_019656275.1 Rhododendron kiyosumense
TCATTACTATTTTTTTCATGAAACTGACACCTTAGCCCTTAGATGTCCTGCAACCAAGTATCCTTGTCACTGGTATAGAAGTAATAACATCATCATCCCTTCTTGTTTCATAAATAACAAATTACACCATAAGTCACTCTAACACGTAGTTAAAATTGTGCTTGTGCGGTGTTCGCTCTATCATTGGATAGCTTATTCTTTTTTAAAGTAGTAGTTGGTTGGTGCTTGATGGTATTCCCGTCATATGGGTATGTACTATGTAGCCTGGTTTTGTCTGTGGATATTGTTTTTCTAATGGTAGCTGTTTTAATGGACCGGTTGGAAGTTAGGCCCCGTTTGTTAATCTCTTTCGGCCTTGGGATTGGACTAATAATTCCAAGGGATTACTAATCCTTTGTTTGTTTTCACAATGAAGGTGTGGACTTTTAGTCCCATGGATATGTGAATCCCCTCATTAGGGGGTATTATCAATACCTTCGGGGACTTGGTATTAACAATCCAATCCCCTCCTTGCCAATACACAAATACAAAAATAGTCTTCACCAATCTTATCCCATGTGAAGGGCAAAAACGAAAATGTATACTATCAATCCAATCCTATCCCATGTGAAACAAACATGATATTAGTAATTTCATCATCTAATCCCATTACAAACAAACATACTCATCACCAATCCCATCTCTTTACTAATCCCAATCTTAATCTCATCTCCTTACGAATCTCACACCTCTAATACTTTTATCAAACGAGGTAATGGATTTGGTTATTTGTGTGGGGAACTTGGGAACACCAGAATTATGACCTAACTGGTTGTAATGGGGTTTGGATCGTATTAGCTTGAAGAAACTCAATAATAGCAACCTCCGTTTGAGAATTAATCCAACTTTTCATGATCTGTCGTTTGCTTGTCGTTTGTCTGTGGGTGATAAATCTTATGAATTTCTCGACTGGACCGATAGTAAAGGAATGTTTAACCTCATGTTATCTAAAATAGTGAGCGGATTAATAATACAACATCTTCTAAGTATAACGATCTAACATCTTGTGTTCTTTTCCTGGGAAGCCAATGGGATGGGGTTGTTGATAGACCCTATAAGGTAAGGACGGGTTAGGTGAGTTAGGTGACCCAACCAACCTTTGTTGATCAGCACCAGCAATTGTGCCTGGCCCAGTCGGGAACAGATTCACATAGAGACTACTGCTGTCCGGGAATCCATTTCTATGTTAGATAGCAGGGGCAGGCTTTCCAATGGTAGTCCCACAGTGGTAAGAAAGTGAGTTCTAAGAAATTAAGCAGCTGTTCACGTCAAGTTGCTTGTAGTTTGAAATTTTTTTTCCGAGATTGGGTTGGTGTTCCATTTACTAAAAAAAAAAGTTCGAAAAACAAACAACCTTGCCTTTGAGGATTTTCAAAGGTATTCTCGCTCGAATCAAGTAAGTTGTGACAAGTATTTTCGCAAAAGTTTGAGCCAAACACAGATGGACTACAAGCCTTGTAGGGCACTAAAACACTGCCGTTTTGGCAAATAGCAAAGGAGTCGGGGACCCTACCCTATAATGCAGAGGGACCCTACCCTATAATGCAGAGGTGCACTACAGAGACATCCCAACTGCACATCTCAGAATCCATGAGGCATAGGGGTGTATTATGTTGAAACTATAGCTCCCTCCAATCGGATCTAGACTTGATATCCAGTCATTAAGATGCTTTCGGACTTTGATACTCTATTTCTCACACTTATTCAAAAAATCAGTACCGTAGAATTATTACTTGTTAGTATAATTCAGTTCTTCTTGATTGTGATTGCCTAATTGATATATGGGGAGGGGGACCAATTCATCTTTATTGGGCAGTTGGGCTTTAAGGATGTGGTGGGGTTCTTGTGAGTAGAGTTGGGTTCTAGTTCTACTACCTAGTACCTACCATACTACTCCGGTAATAAATGTGAATATGATAAGCAAAAGAGGAATTTCGCTCCACTTGCACTACTAGTCCAACTCATTTGCATCCAATGTTGCCTGAAATTTGAGGAATTTAGCAGAAGAAGGGGAGTTCAATTTTCATCAACAGAGAGAGAGAGAATGGAAGGAGCGCCAGGAAATCAAAAAATGTCATACTATGACCGTGTCCAAAAACGTCGCGAGGAAAAAGGCTGCCTCTATGCTTGGTGTGTATCTATCTATATCTACACCTAAATCGTTCTTCATTTTTTTGGTAATTTAGGTGTCCTGGTCAGCTTATATGCATCTCTACGGCTCTATTGATCCTGGGGGCCCAATGACATAGCTCACTCACGAGGAGCCCAATTAAAGTCAAAGCAAAACTCCGTATGAACTAACCCAAAGGAGTTGATTCGAACAAAAATCTGTACATGTTCTTGAAAAGTTTCCATTCAATTTTTCTTCTCCTGAAAGTTTCCAACCAAGCAAAAGCAAAAAGTTTTAGCTTCTCTGACTTGTTCTCTTGATATATACCCAAGTCCCAAATTAATAAGAGATCAAAACAGTAGATAAAGACAAAAGAAAACCGTATGATAGTCAAATGTACAAACAACAAAGTAAAGTTTTTCTGCTATTTTATTTTTTGGTGTAGGTAGAGACCAATCACTGCCTTTCCAATGTCATTGTTTCTTGTGGATATCAAATCTCTACCTTCATTTCTACCCGCCAGGGTTATCTCTCTCTCTCTCTCTCTCTCTCTCTCTCTCTCTATATATATATATATATACACACACACACGCACACATTCGAACCGCTCAATATGTTCAGAACGTGATTTTAAAGGTACACGCTAGAAATCAATCAGCAAAAAAACAAAAGACCGGAAAGGGCTTGATAAGAGCAGTTTTTGTTTATATTTTATCGAACGGTTCAAATAAAAATTGCTCAAATCAAGCCCTTCCCGGTCATTTTTTTTGCTGTTTTTTCGCAAATACTCTTAAAATCACGTTTTGAACACATTGAGCGGCTCAGATCATCAAAATTTGATCGGGAAAGCGGAAAAAAGAGACGTCCGCATTTTATTTAAAATGAGAACGCTCTTACCTGAAGGGGACTCATATATATACACATGAATTGTTTGACAATTTTATTTTTATTTTTATTTTTATTGCAAATTTTGCGGTTGTAGCTTGTTTGCAATGTGCTGCTGCTGTTGCTGCGTTGAGACTTGCGAGTGCTGTTCCTGCTGTTGCTGCTCCTAGCACTGGATTAAGACCCTCTTCAACTTGATTTAGGTACCAATTTACTCCTTACTTTAAAAATGACTTGTAAATGAGAATCGACATTAATCATATTTTATTGTATCCAATTGTATCAGTTTAACTGCAAATTCAAGCATCAAGTCACCTCATGTCAATAAACTAAGTATACCATTGTCATACTTTTCATCTTTCGTGCTACAACTGCCATTTATCTAGATATGAAATTGTTTACGTATATGTGGCTATTGTGCGTTGCTGTGTCATTTCACCTATGAAACATGAGTACCTATGAATATAGACATGAACACAATTTAGATACGACAATACAATACAATACAATAAAGTCTTACTCTGCCAAGTGGTTACGGCTAGAATATGTTACACTAAAGAATATTTTATACTCCAGTTTTATAGTACTATTGTATAACACATAATTATAAAAATGGCAAGAAGTGTTGGGAGTCTAATCCGCCTGAGGTCTTCTGTGTGCGCGCAGGCCCTATCCACAGAGTCCACACCACATCGCCTAAACCTTCTGTGTGCGCGCAGGTCCTATCCACAAAGTCCACACCACATCGCCAAAACCTAATATACATTGATCCAATTGTATATTAAGGTCCAACTTTTTTTTCTATTTATCTCATGTGGGACTCTCAATCTTTCACATATGTTTCCAACAATCTCCCTCTCATGTGTGAACCATCCATTGGGCCTAGCTCCCCCTCGATTTGATCTTTTTGACTCTCCCTTGATTCATAATCTTTATTCTCCAACACCGATTTAACCCCAGACTTCATCGCACACACTCCATCGATCGAGAACCAACCCCTTTACTCCATCGAGAGCCTCCATGTAGCGCTCCGCCTGCATCCTTGCTCCATCGAGAGCCACCTTGGATTTTTCTCGCTCCATCGAGAATCTCTATGCAAGTCCACCAAATCAGTTTGAGTCGATCCGCCCAAAGATCGTCAGCCTTTGACTCTGATACCACTTGTTGGGAGTCGAGTCAACACCACATTGCTTGAACCCAATATACATTGAATGACCAATATTCACTTAAAAGGCTTAGCATTATAAGTAGTAAGTCATTCAATTGTACATTAAGGTCCAACTCTTTTTCTATTTATCTGATGCGGGACTCTCAATCTTTCACACATGTTCCTAACAAGAAGCAGTTGTATTCTTGAAAATTTGCTGTATAGAAGATAATTTTTTAAGTTTATTACAATTTTTTTTTGGGTAAGCATCAAGTATATTACATTGTATCTATGAATTGTGTTTTCCAATTTTTTCCTACAACCATTTTGGCGTTGCCGGCCTCAACAACCATCGAAGGAAGACTTTGTGGAAGACCAAACATTGTATCATAATGCCTCCTGAGAGAGAGAGCCATCCAAGGTGATCCAAGGTTGTGCAAGTAAACAGACCTGTGATAGTAAAAGTTTTAATCTCACTTGTATCTCGGCATATCTTGTACCTGTACTTATCAACAAATTTTTGGGGGTTGGTACATCATTTAAACTTGCTCTAAGAAATTGTTTGAGTATATTTATCATATTCGGTTTCCTTTATAGAACTTCTTGACCTACGCATGAACTCACAATCCTCCGAACACCCATCTCACAAAATTTGCATACCCATTTCCCTAGTACATTTTTGAGCAAAGCATTTGGCCGGATTTGAACAAATGATTCAAAGCAACCATCAAGAAAATAAAAGAACATTACTAGTTTTAGTATAGAAGCAACTAACATCAGTAATGACGATATTATATAGTAACAATACTTACAAGGGTAATTATAATATTTTGTCCATTTTGAAAGCAATTTTATTAGAGTTCTCTCAAATCTATAATAACTTGAAGGTATTTTGTACTACAATTTTAGTTTCAGAATAACAACCCTAACAAAAATTCCTGAAGCTGCCTCAGTAAGAGTGTGTGTGTGTGTGTGTGAGAGAGAGAGAGAGAGAGAGAGAGAGAGAGAGAGAGACAGGTGGTGCACATGGAGACATTTATATATACAACGTTAATCAAAGTGGGTGAGAGTGGCGAATTACCAGTGGAATCTTAAGCAATAAGACATTGCCAGTCACCTCCACCCTCTATAAATGAAAGTGCAGTTCCCTCTTCCATTTGCATCTGAATCAAAACACAGAAATTTTAGCTACAGCAAATAGTAATCCCTCTGTTTTTTTCCTCAATCTTTTATCAAACAAACTACACACACACACACACACAGAGATGGATATGGATGCTCCAGGAGCTCAGGATATGTCATACATGGAACATGTCCAGAAAAGGCATTCGGAGAAAGGCTGCCTCTATGCCTGGTCTGTATTTTTGTATATTCCTTCTCATATTTTTACCCACCAAAAAAAAGAAGAAGGTATTTAGCTACATAAATGAAAGCCTACACAATAAGGGGAATTGTTTTCAGAAATCAGTTTGAAGAGTTAAAAGAGTTATCGGGCTGCTATGCAATTTATCTTTCCATTAGTTCGTTATTTTCATGACATTTTGGCTTTTTCAATGCAGCTTGTTCATGGCGTGTTGCTGCTTTTGTTGCTACGAGACTTGCGAGTGTTGTTTGGACATTCTGTGTTGTAAATGCTCCTAGTGTTTCTCCGCAGAAGGGATTGCTATGTGTTATGAGTCCATTTCTCATCCTATTTCATTGTCATTTTTCAGTTATATTTTGTTACCTTGAGTAACCCAGAGTCACGAGTTTGTGAATTGGGAATTGTTTATGAAATAAAGGTGTTGTTCTGTTTTACTCCTAATAAAGGTCACACACTTGGCTAATGTGTTCATCTTTATTGGGCAGTTGGGCTTCCAAGGATGGGGTGGGGGTTTTGTGGGAGTGAGTGTTTTTTTTGGTCTGCATGTGAGAGAGAGAGTTGGGTTCTAGTTCTACTACCAACTGTGGGGATGTTTATCCGATTGTCTTTCTCTTCCGGCCTCTGGCTCGAATCTGAACAATGAAGCTCTACTTCCACCTAGACCTACAAAACGAGACTACTGCTAGTGCCTAACTGGCCGTCGGTGACCGGCAACTGTGATGGCTAAGTAAGTCTCTGAGTGATGAGAGGAAAGTACAGAGCTCAGATGTGAACAAGGATGGTGTACCTTCACAAGAGTTTGGTCATGTACTTTATATAGGAATGACTTGCCAAGCTCTTGCCTCCAGTGACGTCACAAATAACCATTTTCGGTTATGACATCATGCATGCCAACTGCCACACTGGTTGTGGGGACGTGGCTCAACTGAGCCACGTGATCGGGCCATGACTGGTGCCACTCGGCATTGACATGGCTCCGCCTTTGGTACACATCATCACATAGGGTCTGACCCATGATCCTGCCCCGCCCGTGACGATACGGGCTGAACAGTCCACTCGGCGATCGGGTGCGGGGTTGCATACCACTTGAGCCTCCCTTGGTTGGGTTTATACAAATGTTCCGGGAAAATGACCTGCTATTCGGTCCACTACACCAACCATATTACATTTCGATGCGATAAGCATAAGAGGAATTTCGCCCTCCATTTGCAGTACTAATCCAGCTCATTTGCATCCAATGTCGCCTGAAATTGGAGGCATTTAGCAGAAGGGGAGTTGTTCTCTATTATATCCCCGATTACTATTTTTCTGATAAGTTTCCTTTCATTTTCTTCTCAGTTTGTATCCCAACAAAACAAATTAAAAGCAACAAGTTTTAGTTTCTCTGACTTGTTTCCCCCTGATATACCCAAGTCCCAAATTAATATGGCACTAATAAGAGATCAAAACATGGGAATGTAGATAAGCACAAACGAAAACAATATAAAAGTTAAATGTACAGACAAGAAAGTAAATTTTTTTTTTTCTGCTCTTTTATCATTTGCCGTAGGTAGAGAATAGAGATCAATCACTGCCTTCCAATGTCATTGTTTCTAGCGGATATCAAATCTCCACTTTTCTTTCTACCAGCTACAGTTATGTATGCATACTATATGTATTTATATGCGTGTGTGGGCGCGCACACGCATATAAATGTTTCACAAGTTTTTATTTTGAAAATTTTGGTGTTGTGGATTGCTGTGTTGAGACTTGTGAGTGCTGTTTGGAGAGTGTGTTGTTTCTGCTCCCCCTAGCACCGGATTAAACCCACTTTGAAAAATAAATATAGATACCACTTTATAATCTCGTGAATTTAAATGAGAATTCATCTTTTGTAATACCATTTATTTATGAAATAGTTTATGTACATGTGACGTTACCAATTACGTGACTCATGTCACCTACGAGCTAGCATGAATACACATACAAAATATAGATACGATACGATAGGGATCCGACAACACGAGAAAGTATTAAAAAAAAGCTGTGTGGCTACTGTTAGGATATGTTAGACTTAAACATATATCTATAATTTTTAGTACCGTATTATACAAAATTAGAATGGAGAAAAACCATTGAATTCCTTGTATGCTAAGTGTTGTATACAATTTTTTCCTTTTTACTTGTTGAAATCATAACAAAATATTGGAACATATGTATAACACAATAAAGATATTCAGAATTTATATCTAAAGAAGAAGATACCACTTGTTCTTCACTATATCTTCCTCTCTAAAAGGTAAGTAAAGTATTTCAGTATGCCAAACAATTTTGCTCTAGTACTCCGCAAGAAGTGCTAGTATAATTTTCATTTCACAAAAATTCAAATACGTGGCCGAGACTAATCAAAAAGTTTCCAATACCTTGAAAAGGAGTACTAAGTTTTGTATGGTAGATACTTCAAGAATATATGTATATCTGTCAGTGCCAGAGGAGTATCAATATTTTATAACGTATATGAAACGAATACGTGTCCAATGTAAAAGTATTTGTGCTTCCTAGCTCCTAGTATCTAGAATAATTAATCCTGACTAAAAGAGCATTTACTTAGCTGTCTAACCTTTGCCATGAATTCAAGTATCTAACGAAATCTAAAAACTAAGACATCATAACAAGAAAAACAAGTAAAGTTTTAGTTTTTTTTTTTTTTACATTTTCAACTTCGATTCCTAATTTTATTCTTCGCTGATTTTCTCGAATGTGTTATATCAAATATATGGACCACAAGTTAGGAAAGAAAATTTACTAACCACGAGAATAGTCCCAGTCTAAAAGTATAATTAATGCCATCCAAACTCCCAACCTCCAAACTTTTGTTACGATGTATTGTTTTTTCAAACTTTTTGATGAGGTTCTCATTATACCAATAAGAAATCATTTTGGCCGGCCCCAACAAGTCAACCATTGAAGGAGCATATGTGGAATGGAAGAACGCATACTTCAATAATGCCTTCCCAGAGTAATCACAGAGAGAGAGAGAGAGAGAAGCCGACAGAGACATTTATATTATCCAACTTTGATAAGGGTAAGAGTGGCATAGTACTAGTGGATGGTATATTAAGCATTAAGATATTCCCCTCACCTCAACCCTCTATAAAGGAAACTGCAGTTCTCTATTCCATTTGCATCTGAGTCAAAACAGAGAGTTTTTAGCCACTGCAAAGAGTACTTCACTATTTCTTTTCATCAAACCACATAGAGAGAGAGAGATATGGATGCTCCAGGAGGTCAGGGTATGTCATACATGGAGCATGTCAACAAGCGGAAAGAGGAGAAAGGCTGCCTCTATGCCTGGTCTGTATCTTTCTCTTCCTTGTCATATTTTTCACCTGCGAAAAAAATACAAAAAAAAAAGGGGGGGAAATTAGGATTGAGCTACATAAATAAAAGCATATGCAGTTAAGGGTAATTGTTTCCAGAAATCGTTTTAAAGAACAAATAGTTTGTTGGGTTTTCCGCGATTTCATTTTTCCGCTAGTTTGTTATTGTCATGACATTTGTTGGCTTTTTTCGATTGCAGCCTGTTCACGGCGTGTTGCTGCTTTTGCTGCTTCGAGAGTTGCGAGTGTTGTTTGGACATTCTGTGTTGCAATTGCTCCTAGTGTTTCTCCTCAGAAGGGATTGTGATGTGTTGTTAATTTGTTATGCGTGTATTTCTCAACCAATTTCATTGTTTTTTCTTGTTTCCGTATCTTTGGTCACCTTGAGTGACCTAGAATCACGAGCTTGTGAACGTAGAATTGTATGAAATAAAGGTGTCGTTTTGTTTTACTTCTGATAACATTAAAGGTCACACACATGGCTAAACTATGAAGCAAATTCACATGTTTTGTTTTTACTTCTGACAAAATTAAAGGTCACACGCTTGGCTAATCGACAAAGTAAATTCACATGTGCTGTTTTACTTCTAACAAAATCAAAGGTCACACACTTGGCTAATCTATGAAGTAACGTTCCTTGATTATGTAGTCATAGGTTATAAATTGAGGGGTGCAGGCTTAGTACTCTGTTCTCGTACTTGGAATAATACCACCTTTAATGTTACCTTAGAACAACTTTTCCAATTCATGTCCATAAGCTTAACTGATAAGGTGCCCTTCTTTTCATAACCATTTCTTTTATGGAGTTAGAAATTTATGAAGTAACCATTTACAAGAAACTCATGAGGGATTTGATGCATACCAAATAGCCAGACGATAAGGATGTAATGATGGTGTGTTGAATCTGTCTTGTTATATCAACTCTGAAGTCTAAGCTTGATTTGCAGCAGGAAAGTTTACCCCCAACAACTTGTTTAGAGCCCGAAAAACCTAAAAAATAATTTATCCCTAATGTCAGGTTTCTACTCAAGTGAAAACATCAAGGGCACAAATAACAAATCTTCCTTTAGTAATGCACAATTTTCATTCTCACAATAACAATGGAAACTATGGTTAAGATGACTACTACCACGAGTGACGATGTTCTGTAGTGACAATCCTGAACTTATGACATCTCTCTGCATCTCTCTCTCTCTCTCTCTCTCTCTCTCTCACAGACACACACACACACACACACACTCACACACTGAGGGAGAGAGGTTCCCTTGCCTCATCCAAGATATGCTTTTTATTTTTTAAGTATCAAATTGGGAGCTGGAAAGCCTTGATTTAAGTATCAATAATGCAGAAAGATTCGGTCTTCCAGATCTATGCATTATTAAAGAGTACATTCTAATAGACAATAAAATAAGGAGAGAGACATGTAAAGCCAAGGGAACATCCACAATTATCAAAGATTAGATCAACATATTTTAGGTGTTTAACATGTTTAATAAACATGCACTAGTAAATGTATCCTACATGCTATTACTGATAACTGGAAGCTTCTATGGAAACCAGAGGATAAATCAATGTGCATCAATACAACAATCTATTCCACAAATTCACTGACCTTATATTTCATTTCCACAGCATGGATTCTCCATCTAATTCCATGCTGTGGAAACGAAAATATTGCTTCAAAAGATTGTGAACAATTACAAGAAACAGTGCTTCAAATGCCAAAATTGGCAAATCTCTAGCAAGAATGAAATAGTACCCACTATTTCGCATGGTAACTATTAAACAGCATCATAATAACCCATTTCTACATTCATGTTTTCTTGTAAATCTGGAATCAATATTAATAGCAGATAGCCATCATATCCTGAGTAAATGATACAATCACGTGCCATTTAAGTTCTAATTTCAGCTACAAATCATGCCCTTAAGTCATTATCCATATAAGCAAGCCTAAGCCCTTGCAATACACAAACAACAACAGGATAAGTCCTTTAAAGATCATGAAACCATGAAATATATAAAGCCCTAGAAAAGCTATCACTATACCTACTCTAACACTCAGTGAACATACAGTAAAAGCTTTCTAAGAAAAGATCCTGACCTCATACAATTTTCCACAAGTTAACAAATTAATTCTTCATTAGCAAAGTAAACAATAAGAGCACTTGGTTTATAAGTTAGGCATGCAACATAGTAATCACTAATGGATCTTTAACACTCTATATTGCTATAAAAGTTCACAGCACGAATAATCTAACGTCATTAATTATCCATTAAGCACACTTTCGCAGCATTTCCCCATGTCAAAAATGATCCTCGTGCTATAAGCAAACCAATGGCCCTTTCTCCCCTATAAAATTGGATAGAAGTTGTTTTCTACTTTGTAAAATCAACCAACAAAAACTTGAGTAGAAGGCAAGAAACAAATCAACCATACGAAAAATATGGAAGCCGCAGCCAATCAAACTGAGGCTGCCTTTGATCATGCCCAAAACAGGGAAGAGAGAAAAGGATGGCTGTATTCTTGGTTTGTGTCCCTTTCAAACCCTTTTAAGCACATTCAGTTCTTCTTAAGAGTTGTGCTAGTACTGATTCTGGTAATGAAAAAGGAAAGAAAATAAACAGATGGTAATAAACAAAAACAGAAATCCCTTTCCTGTTTGGTTACCTATAAAAAATGATTCAGTTCAAATAATTTCGTTTTCCTTTCCTTGTCGAATCCAAGATTCATACATGGTTTAGAAAGAGCAGGAAAAATTATTGATGCAACCCTTGTTTTCTATCTCTGACTATTTGTTTCCTGCCCTTTTGCATTCATTGAAACAGTTGGTGTGCAATGCGTTGCTGCTTCCGTTGACGCGAGACTTTCGAGTGCTGTTTGAATGTTCTCTGCTGGGACTTTGCCTAGGTTCATTTTACTGGAAGCATCCTCTATGTGCCATGAGAAAGCTTGCCTCTTTTCTTGTGTGAATAAAGGGTAGCCAGATTAACTGGTGAAGAATAGGTTTTAGTTATTGTGTGGCAGATTATTTTACATAGCCTTTTATCTAAAGTAGTACATTATAGCAGAAATAGGTAAGTAACCTCAACCTCGTTTCATTATAGTGAAAATGAATCAGATGGAAAATATATTAGTGCCCCCACAGTTGCTAATGCTGCGTATTTTCCAATGTCCGTCAGTTATCGTGAGAAGAGCTCTAAGAGCAACAAGTATCACGTTATAAAAATCATGGTAGGCCATATTTAAATATAAACCAGCCCGTGTAAGTACCCACAAAATAACAAAAGAGGATCCATTTTACCTAAGAAAGCACCAATTGGTCGAAAGGAATGAGAAAATAGATAGGGACAGCAAGATTTGCCCCATCTCTAGAGCAATTATGGATTCAATTTCCATTATCAAGTTCTAAAATTGAAATCACAAAACTTTCCCACTTTCTTAGAGCACTATTGGTCAAAACCAATCCATAACTTCCAATCTAACTGAAGATATATCCATAAATTGTTCTTTCCTAATAGTAATAATAATAACCATACTATGTCAGACATACACAGTTCGTATAGGCCACAGGGTTCTGGGAAAACCAAAATCCTAAAATCTAAAACACACATAAATCTATTTGTCTCTCTCTTCCAAAAAAAAGAAAAACTCTTTCACACCTCTCTCTCCATTGCAATACATTGTTAACCTTTTTTTCCATTTTATTGGTTATACGAGTGCTCATGTCATTTGCCCTGTCACTACCCAAAATATCTTTATTTTGATGAATTTTCCAAAAACTATTATAAGGTTAGTCAAATCTCCATGTGATGTATTAGACATAATAAGACCACAAACTTTCAAAAACTTGGTCACTAGATGTGAAACGTGTCACGGCATATGATGCTCTCATGAGATATTATCTCAATATATTGTTTTAGCCTTTTATTAAAACCTGTTACCTGTTGTAACCTTTTGATCTTAGCATTCATATACCGAGTGTTCCAATTTGAAGTCAAAGGCATGTTGAACATATTCTCTTAAACTTGGTGTTGGCACTTGCATTTTTCATTATATGAACGCGTTACTTTGTTGTAGATTGATATCGAACTGAAAAAAAATGTCAAGAATTTTACTGAAGAATAAAAGTGGTTCTATTTAGCTAATCGTTAATACTTTGTTGTCTTCTTAATAATACTTTTATCACCGAGCATGCAAAGCATTTTAGGCACTTTTATTAATGTATTTCCTTTGTTCTATCAATGGGAGTACATGGGTAGTATTCTGTAAGGATCTTAAGGACGTACAGCATACAAATTATCCAGATAATTGTAACTTTTTCAAAGATACGCCCATGCTTATCCGAATTATCTAGCTAACTTCGCCCGTTTCATGCTCCCAAGTGAAGAACGAAGGTTGTGCGTTAGATAGTTGATAGCCGGCACTTAAAAAAACCAATTCAATCTTCGTGACATGAATTCGATTACTAAGGACATCAGAGGGCCAGTAGCACAAAATTTGAATATTGTGGAACTCGATACAAGATACAATAAACGGATTTATGTAGCGGACCCAATTGATTTTGGAGCACGTATTGACCATAAATCAAACACAGGCCCAATAATCAAAAAAAAAAAAAAAAAAGAAGCAGCAAAGAATGAAATGTGAAATAGCAATGCTACAAATACAACTTTAAAGCACAATCTCGGACATAACTGTGTCTGGAACCTGGAACCATGCAATGCACCTGACACGATTTGTGCCGGTTGTGTTTTAAAGGTGTACATGTGGTGCAGACTTTCTGAATGCGAAATAAGCTGAATTCGCGAGATGAGTGAGAACAAAATTGCATGCGATGATAAGGCATTAAGAGCGAGTAATGACTGAATTCATACTTGATTTCGTGGATCGGGGTAGAATTGAGGAAGCATTTAGCATTCATACTTGATTCTCGAGAGGGCATTGAATAGGAGTTTGATTTGGTAGCCGTCGTCATCGTCTCTCTCTCTCTCTCTCTCTCTCTTATCTAACTCTTTCGAGGCTGTTCATAGGGTCTTTTGGGCTTTAATTGGCCAACAATGAAATTGAGTGCTAAAAATTAGTCAATATGTGCGTAATTAAAAAAAAAACAAATGTTCTTGTATCCAGTGAGTGGTTTTACCAAAATATGCATCCGAATCATCTTGGCTTTCAATTTTTGATCAAACTCTTTTCTAGTTTCTTATGAGTGTCTTTGGAACAATCAATCCAAAAATCATCTTAGCAAGGTAGTACTATTAGCAAAATACTAAATCAAATTGATTAAAATACTAAATCAAATTGATTAGATCTCTAGAAAAAAAGAAAGAAAGAAAGAAATACTAGTAGTAACGTATGCAAAAAGAATGTTTTATTTAGGACGTTCTAGTCATCTGCCCTGTTTGGAAACCATTCTTAGCAAAAGTTTTTCTTCTTAAACGGAACAATTCCGCACTGACCAAAGTGATTAACCAATGGTGTGGAATGTCCTACCAAAACTAACCCTCGAGAGTACGAGGTGCATGCAAGTTTAACCCGGAATAACCTGCATTATCTACACACAAAAAAACAGCTGACCCTAAATTCAAGTATATAGTCTTGCTTTCTCCATTGGCATATATAAAAGTTCGTTTAGAAAGCTTTTCCTTTCTTTATCTCATATAAATATGATATCTTTTATTGATTGACGTAAAAAAAAAATATTCACTTTAGTAAGTGCAGAATTGCTATTGCTCAATTAAAAAAGAACTTTTGCTAAGAATGTTTTTGTAGGAATCAAGGGTTAGTTTTGGTTGGACATTCCACATCATTGGTTCTTTGACAAAGTTCTTCACAAATTCAAATATCAAAATCAGGCCATAAGAAAATGGTACAACTCCTTATTAGGTGCTAGGATTGTGTTTAAAGGCCTGCATCTTGTTAGAAAATTGTGAGAGGGGCAAATTCAGCATGTTTCATGCCAACCAGGTATTTTGAGGTCTGACGTTATCGATCCAAATATTTGAAGGCTCCATGTTATCAACTTCCACATATGTAGTTCTTCTCTGCAAATTCCCGCACATTTATCCGATAAAAAGAGAACACGCAAGAAAATGAATTGTACAATCAGTTGAGATAAAAACAGTCAATCCAGTGATCTCTTGGCAACAAAGCAAAATATACAGTCAATTACATCAACCAAAAGCCAATTTTTTTCCTGTCAGGTGACTACCAAGTTGGCAGACAGAGAACTTCCACCACTTGGGGGGCTTAGACATCTACATCTAGACTTAAGCTTACAAAGACATGTTTGGAAGAACCAAACCCAACTGTTTTGCAAAAGAATTATGAACATAGATTGGAAAAGGAAAAGAAAAGAACAGAATAGATATGGACGGAGAAGAGAAATAGAAACAAGATTTAGGGTAAGACATCAGATGCAACCTCAAGGAAGAGAGGCCAAAATAAAGAGGAAACTCTCATCTTGTTGGGTGTCGTTATCTTTCTGTTAGCATTCCATTGTAGCTATGGCAACATCAGCCACTCTGTCCAGAGAAAAGTGCTTGAAGAAGTTCCGGGGAAGTCAAAGCTGCTACAGATTTATACTGCTAAATCAAAACATACAGCTGTTAGCATACAATCATCACATTGCATGAGATGGTAAATCTTGGATCAAGCATGATGATCTTCTCAACCATTCAATCACAATTTCTTACCTTATCTTGCCTGTACTTTGAGCGAATAGCATTCAGAGGGCAACCGTCAGTATTCAATTGTAAACATTGTAATGCCTGAACTGCAGTTTTTAAATCTGATGCCTTGTAATTCGTGTAGTGTTCGAGTGTTGCATTCTGAAATGTATCGCAGTGAAGTAACAAGTTTAGAAAACCTGACTAACTAGAGCTCAATGGTGGAAATAAAGAAACAAAAGCGGGGGGATACAAACCCATGGGTGGCTTGACTGATCTAATGTCCATCGGGCTAGGAATACAGCCGAGGCAGCAATTATTGAAGGAATGAATTTCAAGAACTCATATTCCACCAATGTCAGTTCTGCTAAATAATTGGCCAGAAACTCCAGTTCAAGACTAGGGGTCTGCAAGGGAAAAATGATAGAATTCAAAGTTAGTCTATCTTCAAACCGAGAAGGCCCAAAAAAATTTATGCATGACCTCAACCAACAATCTTACCTTGTAAGAGGCTTGTGCTGCTCGTAAGAATCTCCTGTAAACAGTAAGATGTGCATAAGGCTTAAGTGATTACACAGAGGCCACAACAAGCAATGAAGATGCAACATTATAGGGAAGAAGAAGTACCTCAGGAAAGATTTCGCAGTGGGTGAGGAAAGCTGAAAGGCCAAGTAGTTCAAAACCTGACTCTCCATTTTGAGGACCTGCCAGTTACTTGATAAGTTAATTTGGTACAACCAATAGGGAGCCAGCATAATTTCAGGAAAAGAAAAAAATATGAAGATTAATATCCAATGGACAGACAGCTGAAAAAGAGTCATACCTCTAACACTAATGCCATGCTCGGTTCCCTTCTTGAGAAAAAATTTCCAATTCAAAAAATACTCATTACCCCTACTTTCAATCATTATTCTCCACTCAATACCCCTATCTCCAATCATTATTCTCATTTCTCTCTCCATCTCTCTCCACTCATTACCCCTACATTCAATCATTACTCTCATTTCTCCCTCCACTCATAACCCCAAAAAAATTTCAAAAATTTCTTAAAAACTCATCAAAACACAGCATAAGTGTTCGTAGTTTCGTGTTCACAATATGCAACCATACTCTACAGATGGACAAGGACAACATACACATTGCATTGCATCATTATATGCCTATGCTAGGTTGCAAAAGTTGGAAGGGAACATAGGTTTTTCAGGAATAAAAGTCACAACAAAAATCATATACTTTGCATCACTTGTGATGGCCAACCGATCCAGCATGAGAACAACTGCGTGGAATGGTAGCCTGGTCGACAGATAATTGAATCAGACTATCAGAGTGGTGACAGTGGTCATGGCATTCTGAGTACAACTTGTACGCATGAAATATCTGCATCCAATTCGACTTTCTATTTGTACCATATCCAGTCAAATGTAGATTCAGCACCATACTATGGGTTGACCAAACGGGACCACAAGTTCACATTGCGTCTGTGAAGAGTATCTTGATAATATTAAATGGAGTTCAAGTACAGCAATGAATTTACATTTATTTATTTCATGATAGGTACTACAGGATAAGACTTAGTTACGTTGGGTTTGTTGTAGGAGCAATATAAACATGCTAAAGCGAAAAGAGGAATTTGAGTTTCAAGAGGCACTTATCCACAACAATATGTTTTTCACTTCCATGGGAGATTTTCCGTTATCTTTGTCGATCATATGAGTGTTGATGTATTCAATTTGGCTAATAAACTAACATAACGAAGAAATGAAGAAACTGGGGACATACCTCTTCTCGATTGTAAGTATTGTCGGTGATAAAGCAAAATTCCTCCACACGAGGAGCACAGATCTCTTCATACTTCCTTTAAGCCATAAAGAAACAAATCATATTATGATCTTGCTCGCCCATATGGCTGAGGATAATAAACATATAATGACAAACAAGTTTGGATATTAATACACATTTCACAGATATTAATACACTTTTTCGGATATTAATACACTTTCTACACATTATCCTCCGCCTAATGGGCGGAAGTTAGCATTTTTCATCATATTAAAGGCTACATAAACATTACAAATTCAGTGTAATCAATTGATTTTCATACAATATTCCCCAAATAGAATAGTAATCCTCGTTGATTATCGACTACATTAATATAAACATAGTTAACCACACCACATCTCCAACTCTCTAACCTCCTTAAAATGGCCTAGTTAGTCAATAGTCATATCTCCCTGGAGACTTTCATGAAACTCTAAAGCCTGGGTATCAAAGAAGGTGATAGTGCCATCATTACTGTAGATTATGTATAAATTAATTGTGATATATTGGATAGCTTCTGCACAGATTGAGTGACCTCTCACTCAAACCATTTGCTACCACGTCAGGAGCCACCGGCATCGTGGAAAAAGGGTTTACTATGATTTCAGCATAAGTATTACACTAAGTGAGATGCACATGAGATGAACACTGACATTTTTTTAGCCTTATAACCCTGCAAATTCTACTGATAAGTTACACACCACCATTGGTTTCTTCCATGAGTTCAACAGTATTATCTAACAATATGAGTACAATACACGCCTCCAGCTTAATATTTTGATACAACAGGTCTGAAAAGGCACATGCTCTGAATTACACTACAGCAAACTTACGAGGCAATCAACATGCAAGTGATGCCGAGCAGTTGTAGTCTTTGTCTTTCGATATAGTTTTGCGAGAGAAACAGGTCAATGAAATGCACTGTGAGATATAGTGTGTCAGCTGCTAACTTATATTCCTCAGATACCTGAAACCGAGTTAAAAACAATAATTACATCCCCCTTCAGAAAAAAAAACAACTTTAGAGAAATAGGCAAAAAAGAATAATCTTTACACATACGAATGACATACTAAGATTATATTTGTGCCTATGTATTTCATTTACGTGATGTTCCAAGTGGTTGTAATATGTTATTATACATGTATACCAGATTAACCTTTAGATAACGAGACATTATCTTGCTTCAAAAATTCAAGAAAGAAGATGTATCTAATTTTTTCCCAGGCAAACGTTAGAAATTTAGAACTAACTTTGGGAAGAATTGAAAGAGCAGAGAGGATGCTTCTTTGGTAGAATTAATATATCTTCTGAAAGGCCACTTCCAGAACAAACAAACAAAAAAAACAGAAAAGCAATTCTAGGAGAACCAACTCAAACTTCGGAAAGTAGTGAAGTGCCCTAAAAGATCACTAGCATATTTTGTTATGCACCAAGGAGAAAGGAGGAAAAAGCAACCAATTAGTACAAAGAAAAAAATTGGGTCCCGAGAAATTGACCAAGACAACTAAGTAGCTGAAGTCCTAATTCCACCCTTTTCCTTGGTTCTGCATCACTATACCAGATGATAAGGATCGCATAGATAAAAAGTTAAAAACAGAGTGAATGCAGCACTGCTCTGTGTGGGAATAGGACCCTAACTGTGAAAAAGACTAGGATAAAACTTGAAAGTGCTTTTAATGATCCTTTATTTATTTATTTGCTAACCATCGAAGGTTGCACAAAGGCCAACCAATGCACCTTTAGGCAACGGTATTATCAATGTAGATGTGGTCAGCCAGTTGAACAGAGTTTCTACCTCAATAACAACCATCGGCAATTCTAGAGGTAGCAGCAATAGCAAGATTGTTGTCTTCTAAAGACTTGCCTAATCAAATGTAGTTCCTAAGAGAACATGGCATAATGATGTTGCAGCCAAATGATCAGATATTTGATTCCAAAAAAAAAATATTCACTCCGCTCCGTAAAAAAGTTACAAGCAATCAGAGAGAGAGAGAGAGAGTAATGACTAAAATCCAAAACATATCAACCTAGTTCAAAGGACAAATGGATGCCAGTTGAGGAAATCCTCTCATGTTAATGAGTAAAATACTAACCGCATTCACTTCCAAGGTACATTTGCAATTAATAAATATGCAACAGAAAATGCATAAATTCGACGGCTTGATTTAGTAACAAGGTGAAAACCACACCAACCTCGACAAGCCAATCAATTAAAATCCCCCTCATGCTTTGAGTGATATCTCGCTGTACTTCTTCCATAAAATTTGTATGTGCCCTTCGCATCAGCTGGAGAAACAAATGGTATAGCACATATTATTGTAAGGCATCTTGTAGAGAGAAAAACAGGGAAAGAGAACAGCACAAGGTTAGAATCTTAGCAGTTACTGATAGTCAAGGTTGTTTTGTGGTTGAAATGGTTGTGCAGAATGCCATTAAAACGTTTTAGAGGTTAAAAACCCTAGCTTTCAAACAGGAAGTCACAGTCCTTTTTTAGGACAGGAAAGTCTGATTGACCTATATAAGCAACGGCTACTCACGTAGGAGATGACAACGATGTATTTCTAATTTATAGTTGCTAAGCATATATTTCTAGGCGCTATTGCTATCCATGAGATCCGTTCACTTCATAGTCTCTGAAAAAGCCTCTAAATCCTTACTCTTCACTCCAAACCTGTGGAACCGGGAATGAAATTATCCTATCGGTTTATGTATTGGACTGCACATTTCGAAACAAGTTACACAAGTGGTCACAAATAGCGTTTAGCGATTCAAAACGAACCTCAATTTTTCCCAAACAATCAAATCTTATAAACTGGAAACATAGGGAGTAGCGTTTTCGAAAGACAAATATGAAACAAATTGGTCATTATGCTCCTAGAAATGTGTTCTTTGCATGAGTAATATGAAATTACTATTTCATTTTATGGCAATACAAAGAAACCAACCCTTATTGTACCACATTCTAGGAAATGTGATGTAACACATCCTGTTCAAGTTCTTGTTCCTCATACCAGAACGATCTGCAATCCAAGTAAGATAGCTCCCAACCTCTCCCCTATTGTTACCACAAACAAACCCTAAAAATCTCATAAACTATCTCAGGCTTTTGGCCATCAAAACTGGACACTTATTCTCAACATAGCCGATAAATGGCCATTACTCTTGCTCCCCTACGTCTAAGATTTGGCTCAGTACTCCTTGGAGAGTGTCCCCGCACCTAACTTCATCCTATAGGAATGTCTAAAACTAAGGAGAAAATTATTGAGTATTGGAGGAAATGAAAACATTGAAAAGCAATGTCAGGGTAGTTGTCAAGCTAAACAAGAAGTATCATAGACATAGCTTCACTGGATGGAATTGGAAACGGGATGTAACATAGTAAATGCCACAGAAGGTATATTCCGCATGCATGCCACAATAAGTGTCACTCACTAACTTGAGGTAGTTATTACTTGTTGCGGTCATGTATCTGCAACCGTTGACATTTAAGGGAGAGAATCAAATCCATAAAATCATGAAATTACACTCTGAAGCTGATCATCATCAGCAGTACAAGAACAAATATCAAACAAATCAAATAACATCTACATCACAAACCTCCGCAACACGTAAAGTGCTGTAGATATCAGGGGCATAGAGGCTGCACAATTGAGACTCCTTGTGGTCAGAATCAATGTCTATAATGTCTGGATTGATAGATTCCGACTTCCCACCAAGGCCAACTTTATCTGCAGTCGATTACCAAAATTGTCATTCTTGGTTAGAAGTGAATTGACATAATACACCATGTAAAACAAAAGCCAAGGAACTAAAAGCAAGACAAGACATCACTGTAGGAGCTAAACCTCACTGTAAAGCCTTGATATTGCTCTAACCATATCAAGAGTCAAGACACAGCACTTACAAACATATGGCATCCTATGAATGACTAAACCGGTATAATCACATCAACTTTTGGGAGAAGGGAAGCAAAGCTGGTAAGGAGTGATCCAAAAAAGGCTTATTCGAAAATGGATTTGCAACTCATCTTTTAAACGAAGTTTGATGAAAATGGACCTTCTATTAGGCGGTTGCCATGATAGTGAAACCTTCTTGTAAAGTAGTGATTTTCACTGACCATAGCAGGGCACGAAAAAGCATCAGTCAATATGCACAACTGGTTGAAGTTAACTATTGAAGTATGAAAAAACAATAACTGTAGATGGGTAAAGATTGGCCTAAGATACTAGGAAACAGCTATAGTGTTGAGAATGTTGTACTTACAATGCAATACCCAAAATGAGTGAGACCATATAATACCGTCAATTCTCAGGAGCATGGAAGCACAGGTGAAAAAGAGCAGTCTTTAAAGCAGCAGTTGGGAAACTGGTTCCATGTATTGTGGAATTCTCTCTAGAGTATTCATTTAATTTACAGCTTACAAAAATCCTACAGCATTAGATCGAATGAAACAGGAAATCCTGAAAGCCTTGACTATGCAGAAAGCTTGACATATCTGCTTGCCTCTTTTTCTGCATTTTATTTCTTTTTCTAATACAAAAGTATTACAGATACTTCTTCAGCATTTACTGATTTGAACTTAAAATTTCCCTTTATGTATTCCTCCATACTCCATTGTGTTTTTCACCGTTAATTGCATAACTATTAGCAAGTCCGACATGAGACATCACAGCTCTTGATTACTGTCTGCCGATTTTCCCTCCAAATTGGGGCTCTAACCTACAGTATTTTAGCAGTAGATGCAAAGAAAATGAATAAATAAGTAAAAAATTCTTGCTAATGGTGTCAGTGTGAAGCATTCAATAGAAACAAAGTACGTTGGAAGCATATGAATTTCAAGGACGATTATGCTCTCCATCAGCTGCTCAAATGTGAAATATGTGATTTTCAGATGCCATTAGTGTCATAATTGGTCAATGTTGTCCTGTTAAAGGATGAGAAATTTAAAGGCAAGGTCCAGAAGGAAACCTCTCTTCGAAAACTTTTGAGCTTGGGAAGGCACCGTGTTTTCTTTCCCGGTCTGAGTATTGTCATAACACCCTTGTACAGTTATCCCTCTCTGCAAAGTTATTTTACTTTCCCACACCACTGGACATTCACCTTCTGAGGATTTAACTTCTGTATTTAGAAATAATTGAGCTGCTTTCAATTTTAAATCAGCTGGGAGCTTCTGCATTGCTACTGCAACAGAGGGAGCAACCTTGGAAACATTCACTGAACCCTTTCTGGTCTGTTTGCTATCGTTTTTCTGACAATCAGCATAAGTAATAGATGTCAAATTACGAAATACACAAACTCTGAAACCAGTGTCATATACATCCATAATTCCATATAACTCAGCAACTAACTGCAAATTTTTGAAATACAAAAAGCTGCAGCTATTACTTGATCATGCGCAACTCTGAAACAAGTTAGTCCTCTTATACAAAAAAAGGCTGCTCAGAAAACAGAATAACTAGCCAAATTTGAGTGAGCTCTGAAATGTCCAATTTCAGCTACTAAGTAGTACAGAAGAATTCTTCTGCATGTTATTGTCATTTTAAACAAATCAAACAAATTTTCAGCAGAAGGATAGTGTACAAACCGGAACTTTTGGCGCCATGAGGCAGTTCCTATAGGAATCGCAGAAAACATTCGTGACATCCTTAAGCACTGCCCTTCTCTTGTTCTGAACACCTGCAGTAACAGGAGCACTGCTGTTCACCTCATCTAGGGCTGCTCTTTTTGAATTTGTGACATCCTTAAGCACTGCCCTCCGCTTGTTCTGAACACCAGAAGTAACAGGAGCACTGTTGTTCACCTCGTCTAGGGCTGCTCTTTTTGAATTTGTCCGTAGAACGCGCTTTTGATCCTGCTGCTTTGTTGAAAACCGGTTTTCATCCTGTTTCTTTGTTGCTTTTGAAGGGTAAATCCCTCCAGATTGCTTACAAGCAGCAGCTCGAGCTCGTGTTATTCGAGGAATCGGCTCTCCAAAATTAGCAGTAGCCAGATTCCCTTTCTTCATAGTTACAGGCCTTGGTGAAGGAACAAGGCGGTGCTATCAAAGACAAAATGGACTCATCAAACCTGCAACAATATGCATATATTAGGGCCATCAAAAAACAAGGAAAATGTCAAATGGGCCGTTGCTCAGTAGGGAAGTGACAAGCTGCAACGCCTGTGTGTAAAAAACAACACTAACTCTTTCGACGAGCAAAGTAGTGCACATCTAAATGAACAAAAGGATTGCACAAAAACATGTACAACTGATGTATGGAAACAATGATGTATTTCACGAACGACTCAAGGGATCCAATCCAGTAAACAATGATGTATATCTGATGATTCGATTTCCAGCATGGAACTGTTTGGCATTGTGATTAATTTCAAACGAACAGTGATGATTGGAAACTGCCCACATTATCCAAGAACCAAATGTGGAAGCAAAGAAGAACATTATTATATTCAAATAACTAGTGAAAACTTCTTCTAGCCTGTAAACTCTTCTGCAAAACTTGACTTTAATCAATCACTCTTAAGTCTCTAACGGCAAGAGCTGATTGAAGATTTTCATACATGTAAGGAAGAAAGTCAAACTTCCTTATCGTACGCTAAGTTATTTGAGGAAAACCCCATTGTATAACCTTCTCTTTTAGTAATATTATCAGAAGGAAAAATGCAACCCAACGCAATAGCCTTCTTTTACATGTATGCACACTGAAGTAAGTGCCATTGCACCCATCCTGTTCTGCATCCAAGTTTAGGTCCAAATTGGTGTGAGACAAAAAAAAAAATTGGACGTAAACTCATTATTACCACAGGAGCTAATAGCATACCTCTTAAAATAAGAGCTAAATCGATGAAATTATACGCCAAACATTCATAATGTAGTGGTTTACCAAATTCTATTTGGAGACACCACAACTGGGTACCAATCAAACACGCTTTTATACAGTCACGGGAAAATATCTTCAGGAAAGGGGCAGCCAAAAGATC
This sequence comes from Rhododendron kiyosumense, assembly GCA_019656275.1. Taxonomy (NCBI): domain Eukaryota; kingdom Viridiplantae; phylum Streptophyta; class Magnoliopsida; order Ericales; family Ericaceae; genus Rhododendron; species Rhododendron kiyosumense. Next base: position 506,032 of record BPLS01000619.1, read on the forward strand.
AAGAAATTTTAAATCAAGAAAAGACATATACGTTCAAGAAATTAGCAATGGCCATTCACCCACTTGAAAACAAACCAACATGCATAACTCACATCAACAGTTCTCCAGAAATCTGAAAGCATCAATTCTAATTTGAAAACAAAGACAGCCACAAATAAAAAATAAAAAAAACCATTCAAGATAAAGAGGAGACAATGCTAGAGAGATCTATCCAAAGAAAAGTCATACTAATATGCGCCATTTGATTGCTAAGATAAAAGTGAAATTCCAGTGCATCAAGGTCTGGATTTCTTTCCCAAAAAAAGAAAAATATTTAAGAAAAAAAACACCAGATTCATTCTAATTCAACTTCTTTCCTTTCGAAACCGTTTTCTTGGGTTTTAAAGAAAAGCTTACCTTCACGTTTGAATTCTTTCCATTCAAACATAAAACCCACGTTTCAAAAATTCAAGAAAATCATCAAGTCCATCACAAAACGCAAAACCCTAATCGGAATGTACACAACAGAGGCGAACAAAACCCAATGTGGAGCTAAACCTTACTCTGTCTCTGAGCTCAAAGTCCTCTACACAAAGTCGGTAAGGTCAATCATGCAGGGAGCTCTTCTAGTGAGAGAGATTTAGAGAGAGAAAATAACAGGAGGAGCGTGCGTGAGAGCGGGATAGTGTGGAGTTCAAAAAAGGAAAAACCCCAAGGAGAGAGAGAGAGAGAGAAACAATTAACGTTAAAATAATGCGTTCAGTCCGAATTTACAGTGATGGCCTCGAGGTTTGACCAAAGGTTGACTAAGACAGTTTTGATTATAACTATATCTTTAATTGCGTAGTTAATGGAAAATTTGATATCGTTACCTAGCTGGGCCAGCTCATCCTTTGTGTTTGATTGTTAATTAAACGTTTACCCCTGGTGGGTGAATTTTAGATGTCGTTCCGGATTCTTGGAAAAGGAAGTTTTAGAAAAAGAAGGTAATTTTAAGCTCCAAAATTATGTATTTACGCAAATAATTTTCTTATCAATATGGATCTTGTTTGATAGATCTCATTAAGATTTTTTAAATGATGCAAAAAAAATTAAAAAATTATTTTTCATTTTCGTTATATTTGAGTTTGAAATTATCCTTTTTTTGTAAAAGAAGATTTTTGGAGAAAATAGAACGGGGCCTACTCACGCATTTGTTGATGTGGGGTCTGAGTTGTTTGAAATTTGCCAGGGTGTCATAGGTCATTTTGCCTGTCAAATTTTATTTGTTGGTGGATGGACATTTTAAATCACGTGAAACCAGATCTATAAATGCAACCAAAAATTCGAATCGACAAGATTTGTACTAGTAATTAGTAGCAGTAGCAAAAATGCAAGAAAAATTGAACCGACGAGGCTTGTTTTTAAAATTAATAAACTTTTAAAGAGAATTTAAAATAAACTATTACTCATCTTGGTTCAGCACATGATCTTGGTAGAAAATCAAGCTATTCAAATTTTCGGAATGTTGGTGTGTCAAGTTTCATTTGTTAGAGGGATAGACAGTTTAAATCACGTAGAACCAATTTCATAAATGCAACTGAAAAACGGATTGACAGTGCATTAAGAGGCTTGAAATTATGACCAATAAACTGATCAAACAACTCGAATCTGAGCTCATGTGCGCTCCCATTAGCAACTTATTCAATATCGATTTGTTACATAACCGATTAAGAGAAAGAAACATGCACCAACAACAGTTGTACCCTTTCCTATTTTATTTCTACAGAAGTTCCGATTGAGCTAAGTGGGAAGAAGCAAACAAAGTGCCTGAAAATAGAAAGTGAGATACTGAGATCTGTTTTTGAAATTTGAAATGGTGGATGGATGAATCTGGTATATAAGCTGAGCTAGTAGGAGTATTTATTAGTAGAATTAAACATGTGACTTTTAGCAGCTTTATGGCAGCAAAATGCTGTGAAAGGACCACCCTACCTAATTGAGAGTAGATTTGAAAATTTCCTAAACTGACCTTTCCTTCGTTAGAGGATATTAATAGTAGTAATCTAATAGTAAGTACAAGAGAACACACTATCGGAGAACCCCGTTTACGCTAGTGATTAACTTATGCACTATAATTTTTTGGTTTTGTCCTTATTCAAATTTTTTTCGCGTTTGTTAATTTTTTACTTAACTTTTATGTGATATGGATTCGTCTCGACGAGAGGACTTTTTGAGATTTTCTTTGGAAATTTTCTAAAATACTTGTGTAAAAGTCATACTATAATTTTTTACTTTTTCGATTCCTTTCGTCAAGACGAATCAATTTCACATAAAAATTTGTCGTAAAACTAACAAATGCAAAAAAAAAAAAAATTAAATAAAGATAAAACCAAAAAATTATGCTACATAAGTTAATCACTAGCGTAAACACCCTACCACCAAACACTTTGCTATTTCTCTCCATCGAGATATGATAAACCCTTGCAGTCGAGAAATTTTCAGTGCCAAGTGGGTACCACATGACCGTGCCCACGTGGTGCCCGAGTAGCCCATTCGGGCCATCCAAAATTGTGTTGGATGACCCAGATTGAAACTCGCTCTCTCCTCTCACCCCACCACTCTCTCTCCTCTTCTCCATCCTTTTTTCTCTCTTCAAAACCGAAATGGACAGTCCAGATGTGCCAAGCGGGCACCATGTGGTACCCACCCGGCCTTATATCATTAATTAAAAGAGACCTGGTGTGAATTATTTTCTATTTTCTAGATCTAGAGGCAAAGGACTTTGGTTGTGCAATGTGTGGTAGTAATGAGATATGGTTTGGCCGGAACTGAAGAGTTTTTTTTTTTCCTCAAGAGAGATGGAGGGAGGTTTAAGATGAAATAATGTGCAAAATTAGTCTCAGTGTGTGTACTGAGAAACTGGAAGAAGTTGTGCACAAAAAATAAAAAATTTAGTGCATGCCCAATTTTCTTAAGTTTTGGTCGAGTTTGGACTTTTGTGAGCCCCAATTTGAGTCTACAATAATGATCAGAATCGTTCATTCTGTATGGCTCTCAAATATGTCATCCACGTAAAAAATCAGCTTAACCTAATGCAATTTTTGTTGCAAAAATCTGTTCTGTTCATGCACCTACATATTGTTGTTCGATAAAGCTGATTTTTTACACGAACCTCGACGAGCTCAATAGAATGAAATGGTTCTGATCAATAATTTGAGCGCCTAAAAGTACAAACTGGACCTAAGATAACTGGATGAGAACTGCTAGCCAGAGGCGGCTCTACTTGAAGCCTTCAATGGTCAACCGAACATCCAAATAAATTCCTGGAGCTCCGTATTTGCCGCTGGTGCTAGCTAGCAACAAGTTACAAACATCTTCAATCTATTTCATCTTCTGTTCTAAACTTGAGCTTTGTGCACTCGGTACATTTTTTGTCTCCCTTATAAAAGGATATGATTCTGCTTATGTTTACGTTGATTTCAAATGAGCGAATTCGATATATATACAATGAAAAAACAAGAGAGGAAAAAAAAAGCGTAAAATTGGCTCAATGCGAAGAACAAAAAATAAAGAAACAGAAAACCTTTCTAATTCTTTTTGGATGATCAAACGTTTGAGTCAACTAGTGAGCATCTTGACAAATTGCAAGAGTCCTAAAGTTAAAGACTAAGCAAACCCCTCTGGTAACCGACATAGAACCAGTGGCGGAGGGAGAATAGGACGAGCGGGGGCACACGCCCCCACTCAATTTCTTTTTATTTATTATAAATTTAAGATTTTAAAATGTATTTTTGTATTTTCTCTTGTTAATTGTATTTCATAATTGTATTTTCTCTAGTCGAATTTCATTTCATTCTCAATTTCTTTTTCACATATTTGAACATTGTCATTATACCGGCGAAATGAGATGTCTAATGTGAAAAATAGCAGCCACTTACCATTTGGAACTCTCTAATGCATAATGTCCAAAATTCAAAAATGCTTAACCATGAGTTATATGTTTTATACTTTAGCAATTATTAACAATGGGAGCAATAATGCTAAATATTGTGTAGTGAATTGCTCTTAGACTTGATCCATTGAGACAATTCAAATAATTCGATTGTTTTTATATTCTATGTAATTTAATATATTACAAAATTATGTTAGGTTTTTCAATTCTTAGCACAAATGTTTTAACGTTGCTTAAAACGAAATTTTGTGATTGAAATGTGTTTAAAGGTACCCCACTTACATAGTTTTCTGACTACGCCACTGCATAGAGCCTTTAGATTTGGGCTAAGGGCTAGCACAATCTTAGATTTGAAACAGAAAAATCATGACAGTGTTCCACTCCATATTCCAAAAGGAGGTTAGCTTTAGCTTTATTACTTGGAAAAATGGCAACGGCTTGTTTACAATGATGCTCAACAAAACGTTTGAAGACCGCCATTGTGATTTAATTTCGTTGAGTCATCATGGATAATCATCTTCTATTAGCTTTCGTTGTTGATCTGCATAATTCATTTTTCTCTTTTGGCATATGATCAAGATGCAATCTCAAATCTTTATTACGATGCCGGGACTTACTTTTGTTTAAGTTAGTGATTAATATGAAGGAAAAACAAAATCAACTCCAAAATTTTTAAAAAAATAGAGATGATCATGGAGCGACCGACAATAAAGAGATTAAATTCGAGTAATTAAAATTTTGACCGACATTGTCTAAAGAAACAACATGTATATGACGGAAGCTGTCAATATGGATAGAGATTAGAGAAGATTGCATGTGCAAAACAATAAAATAGTAGTACAATTTAAAACATGATGTACTATTGTATGCAGTTCAAAAAATTGACGATCTGATATGCAAATGAAATGCACTTAAATTTGAAGATAGTGGTGCTATAGAAATAACATGAACACTACAGAAGTATAATCGGCAATCAGAAGTGGTGTCAAATGTAGCTATAATATTTTATCGTGGATAATTTTGAAGATGGTGAAAGATATCAACAACATCTGATTCATGAATAATGATTCCATAATATATTGTTATGTGCACTATATTTTGCTTAAAAAAATATGTCACTCCAATAATCAGTTTTAATAACACTAGTTTTTCCCTATTGTTCCTTTTCAACCACCACGGCTGCTCTACCAAAAGACAAATTCCAAGTTTTTTTTTTTCTTTTTCTGCAAATAGGGTTTCCTTTGAAGGAGGTGGCCGCTCCCTCCACCTCCCTCCACCGCTCCACCCCCCTCCTCAATCCCCTATCTCTTTTTCGCTTGTTTGTGTGTATCCCTCTCCGTTATGTGTCGATTAGTGTATTGGATTTGGTTGTACCTCTTTATCTCAGTATTCAACCACTACAGCTATTCTACCAAATGACAAATTCTGAGGGTTTTTTTTTTCTTCTCACCATTCTCGATCTCTCTAAAAAACCCCATTCTCCCTCTAAACTTTTCTGCAAATAAGGCTCCCTTCGGAGGAGGTGGCCGCCCCCCCCCCTTCGCATGTATTGAATTTGGTTGTAGCTCCTTATCTCAGTGTTCAAAAGGAAGCTTTCATTGAATAAAAGTTGTGCTTCGGATTAAAAAAACAAAAGAAGAAGAAGAAGCAGCCTTTCTTCCTTTTGGTTTGATTTTCACCGTTAGGTTGATAACACCTACCGACGCCCACCGCGGGCTCCACGACCCTAACGGCCGACAACGAACACCATGATATCCCAACGCATGAGTGTTTTTTCTTTCTTTTTTGCCACGAAAAAATGCGAGTTTAAATTCTATACACTATGATATCATTTGTGAGTCTCACAGTGCATATATTGTAATAATTTGAATCATTCATTTTATAAGATCCGCAGAGTATTATATCTCCACAAAAAGTTAGCTTTATTGGACATTGGTATTGGTATGTATATACAAAATTGAATGTTATTTATAAAATCGATGGTAGATAAGTTTAAAGTTAAACTATTCGTTGACCGTTTATTTTAGAAACTAAAATCTAATTTTTTATGTACCTATCGATGTCCAATCAAGTATTAACTTGATTTTTGGCAAGAATATACTACTTTGCTAACCTTACAAGATGAACGATTTAGATTAGCAAAAAAATGCATGATAGGACCTACAATAAGTTGGTGTCCACCCTAGGTGGAAAGAATTTAAACTCCTTCGGTTTGAAAATCATTGGTTTCCTCTGCTACTGCTATTGTGAAAATCACTGTGCATTCATTGCGTTAGGTTGAACCGCTTGTCTTGCCATCGCAAAAAATTAATTTGATCAGTCATTGATAGCTATATCAGAAAATTAACTTTAAAAGGGAATTGATTTCTACACTTATTTTTTTGATATTCACAATTTTTTTTTGTCTTTTAACCAAAAAAATACATAAATTTTCAACAGTTAAATCAAAAAAAAAAAGTGTGATTATAAAAAAAGGGAGTGTTGCAATCAATTTTCCTTTAAAATACACAATAGTTGAACTAATTTAACAGAATGTAACCGCCAATACGTTTGCCTGTTGGAGTATTCTTAATTGGTAATATCAAAAAAACCCGGAGGGCATTCTAGTAATTCGATACTCTTCTCCCTCCGGTGGACCCTTCCCAGTCTCTCAACCGTTTAAACGTCGCCGCCATCTTCACTGGTCGAACCACCAGCCTCGCGAGAGAGAGAGAGAGAGAGAGAGAGAGAGAGCCATATCTGGTTGATGACTTCCTGCCTCCTGGTCTGAGCTCTGAGTTGCTTCTTCTTCGCTAGTAAAGGCCATAGATTCTGAAGAAAAACCCTAGAGTCATCTCTACAATGGCGGGAACGTCACCTGCTGGCGTTCAAGATCACCTCAAATTGGCTAGAGACTACGCAATTGAAGGCCTCTACGATACCTCCATTATCTTCTTCGATGGCGCCATCGCCCAGATCAACAAGTACTCTCTCTCTCTCTCATACACCACACACACAAACACTCCACCACTATAATCAAATAGGGCTTTGGTTGTTAGTTTTTGCCTTGATAATGTTTGAATTGAAAGTTGCTAGATGTTATATCTACTGAAAAAGTACAAAACTGACTTCATTGATTCCTTTGTATTGGAAATTTATGATGGGAGTTCTTCATTGTGGACTTAATTAGGCGCTATCAAAAGGATTTCTGGCGTGGAATCTGAGGAATTAAGTTTACCTTCCTTAAAATCAATCATTTCCAAGATTCTTGATCACGTATCGATAAACGAATAATTTGTCAAATATAAAGGGGGCTCATATTTTGGACAATGCTCTCAGATGGTATTCTGCTTACTAACTAAGAATTTGACTCATATTGGTGATGCTACTTTGGCTTTTTATGGAGTGTGTGGAGCCTGATAGTGTTCCTCGCGGATCTGACTTTTGGTACTTTCAAACAATGATCCTAGCTTTATGCATTGCAGCAAATGGCAACTCTGATGTAATAATGTTATGCTTTATCAAATTGAAATCAGATGATAGTCCCGGCGGAAAATTTCTTGATTGGCAAATTTTGTATTCTTAACTTGAAACGAAAATAGAGGTTGAGGTCGCGATTCTTGGCATGGCAAAATTGGGTGGCCGTCGTAAAACCGGTGTTGTTGTGTGATTGTGCTTTTGATTTCTTTATTTTCTGCATCTTTATCACTTTGATCATGTGCTAGGGTTCTGAAATTCCTAACATGCCTTTCTAGGTGTATTCTTTAATGTATATGCCGTTTGTGTAAATTTGCTAAAGCTTTATTTTTGTCTTTTTCACTTTCATCAGGCATTTAAACACGCTTGATGACCCTTTGATTCGATCAAAATGGATGAATGTAAAGAAAGCTCTTACAGAAGAAGTAGAAGTAGTGAAGCAGTTAGATGCAGAGAGAAGGGCTTTCAAGGAGATTCCCTTGGGTAGAAGGCCTCCTTCTCCTCCAATTTCTGCAAAATCTTCATTTGTTTTTCAACCATTGGACGAGTACCCGACTTCATCTGGTGCTCCGATGGATGATCCTGATGTATGGAGGCCGCCTAGTAGAGATAATACAAGTAGAAGACCTACAAGAGCAGGTCAAGCTGGTACGAGGAAGTCACCTCAAGATGGAGCTTGGGCACGTGGTTCCACAAAATCTGGAACAACCGGTCGTGGAGCAAAGGCTGGTAATCCTAGTAGGTCAAATACAGGAGTCCGAGCTTCAGCTGCTGGAAAGAAAGGCACTGGCTCAGGGAAATCTGGCAAGGAAGACGCACTGGTATATTCTACCTGACAAAATAGTTTTTGTAACACTTCATGAAGGCTTGCTATAAAACAGTCTCAAATATAGTTTTATTTCGATATTTGATCTTTAAGAGCAAATGCTATTCACCTTGTGTACTGGTGGATAGAAAGGTTAAGTGCATGATTTTCCTTGATATGTTTATTTTTCTTGAAATTTCTTTGTTTGCATTAGATTCATTCTCTGGAATCCAGTGCCTGGAAAGTGTGAAATGTGCGACACTGGTTAGTCACTTGGTCCCATTTCTGGGGGCAGACTTGTCAATGTTAGCATCATGACTTGGAGAGTTAAATAGTTAATTGAAAATTGTTTGGAGTCTTGTGTTGTTGCATAACTATATTCATCTTTGCACAATTTGTTTTCAGTTCTTATTTGTGCTTGTTTATGCTCAGATTATTCATCTCTGATGTGATGCAGAATGGTGATTCTGAAGATGGAAAATCCAAACGTGGACAGTACGAGGGGCCTGATCATGACTTGGCTGAAATGCTTGAAAGGGATGTCTTGGATTCCACTCCTGGTGTGAGGTGGGATGATGTAGCTGGGTTGACTGAAGCAAAAAGGCTTCTAGAGGAAGCTGTTGTTCTTCCTTTGTGGATGCCTGAATATTTCCAGGTATTTCTTATTGCTTTGAAGTTGAAATATGATTGTAGTTTATGAGTCTTGATAGTCTCAATTCTGTAATTCCCAAGATTTTGAAACACACATGACACAACAATTTCAACTCTCTGGCAAACTAATGTCGAGGAAAGGGAACCCAACTGCCAAAGATTTTACTGATTTTGGACTGTAGTGTTAATGCTTCCGTCTACACTCTACGCGCTCCATAAAATCGGTTTAGATACTGCATTTTCCCATCTCCTTCATTAGACCATGTTTTCCTTGCTGAGAACTTATAATTGTGTGCATGACCAAATTATGGGTTCGCATCCACCAGTTTGATCATTTGTTTTGGTGTAATGCAGGGAATTAGGAGACCATGGAAAGGCGTTCTTATGTTTGGGCCTCCTGGCACTGGAAAGACACTCTTGGCCAAAGCAGTTGCTACTGAATGTGGCACAACATTCTTCAATGTTTCTTCAGCTACTCTGGCTTCGAAATGGCGTGGGGAGAGTGAGCGTATGGTGCGGTGCTTATTTGATCTCGCACGAGCTTATGCTCCAAGTACAATATTCATTGATGAGATAGATTCTCTCTGCAATGCCCGTGGGTAAGTCTACATTTGTTTTGAACTGGCTTCTGCAGTTAGCTATCTTGCAGTGGATCATGTTCTCAGACATGACGTAGTTTGTGGATTTTGGGTATACTGTTTCTGATTTGGATATCATCCTCATGGTTATACAGAAGCTGGATTTGGATATCATCATCATGGTTATACAGATGCCATAATGTATTTTAAACTGTCTGTCTGATTCTCTCCTCTGTGCGTGGAAGTTGGTGTACTTGTTTCAGAGAAACATTCTGTCCTTGGATGTGCTTGATCTTTCCTTTTTCATATCTTTTGATGGATGGATCTTGTATGTTCAATGTTGACCCTACCATTACGCTTTTCAGGGCTTCAGGGGAGCATGAATCTTCCAGGAGGGTGAAGTCTGAACTTCTAGTTCAAGTAGATGGTGTGAGCAATACCTCCACTAATGAAGATGGTAGTCGCAAATTAGTGATGGTTTTGGCTGCTACCAATTTTCCATGGGATATAGATGAGGCGCTGAGGTTGAAATCTCTTTCTTTTTTCTTTTCTTTTTCTCTTTTCTTATATTCAACGGCCAAGTAGATTTTACTATTTGGAAATTCCTGCTGATATCGGAGTTTGAAGTGTATTTATAACAAAAATAAAGAGAATTAATATTCACACTCCCTTTTTTGTCTTTTAGCAAAAAAAAAACATATTTAGTTGGTTTTATTAACTAGTGCTGCTTTTGATTACGAGTTGACATAATGCAGGAGGCGATTGGAAAAGCGAATATACATACCACTTCCGAATTTTGAAAGCCGTAAGGAACTTATACGGATCAATTTGAGAACTGTTGAGGTAAATTTACTTCCGAATGTTGAATGCTACTTATTTTTGTAGGCTTGAAGTGTTAAAGTATATGGATTTTACTTTTTGGTTTTTGAATTTGAATTAGGTACTGGCAGGGTTCATGGTAACAACCACAGGTTTACCTATTAATAATGCTACTACGATTCTTTGCTCTTGGGAACTAGAACTTTAACAAATGAAAGTGGAGGGATATTTTGTCTTTCCATCTTTCAAGCTGAAAATATATTAATCGGACAAATATATCCACAGTTGATCCATCCATACTCTTATTTCTGTGCTGTATTAGTAAATGTAATCATGATGATACTTTGTATAGTAAGATCGGAAGGTCTAAATACATGACATAAAAGAGTAATGAATCAAACTACTATTAGTTTGAAAGGATAATTTTAGACTTTTTTGTCCATTAAATTTCATGGCACAAAGCAAAACGTCCTATCTCTAAGTAAGTTCATGCTAAATCAGTGATAAATTTTTTTTCCGTCTCAGTATGGTAACTAAAGTGAGGTACAAGAGGTGTGTTATGCTATAAATGCACCCTTGACTTATGAGCCATGTATGTTTAGATTTGGAACATGCAAAATGGCGCTGAGATTGATTTTGACTTTTGAGAGTATAGCAGAAGTAAGTTCGTGCTAAATCGGTATGAATTGGTGTTAGGTCTCCGGATGATATCTCCAGGCTTTTTATTCTCAATTACATTACACATAATGGATGGTCAAAAGGGGGTGTTTGGTTTGTTTTTCAGCTTCGATTGAAGCTGGGAAATGACTGTGTTTGGCTAAATAATAATCTAAAAGCAAAAGAAATGAAATTTGCTTTGTCAAAGAGAAGCTCTGAGCCTCTGATGTTGGTTGGGGAAGACCTAAAAAAGAGGCATAATTAGCTGTGCTATAAGCCAGCAGCTGAAAAAGATTGGTCTAATTTGGTAAAAATAGTCTGCTTTCAGACTGGAAACCTTCATAGAACACCTAACTTTTGGTATGGAGGGGCTGCTGCTCATAGACTATGAACTTGCATTCTCATACTTGGAAGTCCGAGCTTTCACCCTTGCACCACTCCAAAAGCAGTTCACATGAATGAAAGTTCTAGAATGGAGATGGTGTAAAAAATAGATCACATTGGGTCCGATATCTCGTACATTATTGGGTACTGTATTTGAAAAATGGAAGTATGGGAAAATGATGGAGGAAAAGTGGAAAGCAAGTGTGGGGCTTCCAAATGAGCAGTTTTGATAGATCTCTAGTTTTATGTGTAGCATATTTGTTATTGTTGGAATTTGTAGTGTTGTGCGACCAGAATATATAGTGTTGACAGGAATGTTGCAGGTAAGGGGGAACTTTGCAGCAATAGAAAGGTCTCCGATCTCCATTGTGACCTTGGCATCATGGGTTTGAAACGCAGAAACAGCGTGTGTGCATACAGGCATACAGCTGTGGACCCTAGATCAGTGGCGTGAACCTGCACTTGCTGCAACTTCCTTGATCTGCTAAAACCTAATCATTGCCAATAGGCTATGAAAGCACTAAACGAAAAAGAAAAAAACAAACAGGAAAAAGAGAACTCAGTTTCAAAATTAGGGAATGCCATATTAAGGAAAATAGACAGTAAAGGAGAACAATGCGGAACAAAGCATGTAACTTGAAAAAAACACTTTGGTATACTTTTAAGCTCAATCGGCCTTTCATTACTCTTTCCACTGGATGGTCATAACTGACTCATCCTTATGCTAGAAAGGCAGAGAGTGGTTAATTTACTTGTGAATACATTATTTTAGAATTTAGATTACTTTCAACTTGTTTTTTTTTTTTTTTTCTTTTCTGATTCTATCAGAAGGAGAAGATTAAGCTCATTTGGTAGTATTATCATTAGCTATTTTAGAGACTGATTGTTCGTAGCTTCATTTTGCTCAGAGTATTTATGCTATTATGCCTTAATTAAAATATGAACATTTGAAGCTCACTTTTCGGGATCCTTGAAGTCGTGATCTTTTTCATGAACATGACTGTTCTGCTGTGGTTCTATGACCATTTATTTTGAGAATTGAGGACTACATGTTTCACAAAATTACTGTAAAGCATAGTACCTACTAATGTATACCAGCTAAATGATCGTTTAGTGCTCTTTTTAACTATTTGAACATCATCCATACCAGATGTCTACTGACGTGGATATCGATAAAGTGGCGCGCCAAACAGAGGGATACAGTGGAGATGATCTCACCAATGTTTGCCGCGACGCCTCTTTAAATGGCATGAGGCGTAAAATAGCGGGGAAGACACGCGATGAGATTAAGAACATGTCTAAGGAGGATATCTCAAAGGATCCAGTCGCCATGTGTGACTTTGAAGAGGCCCTGAAAAAGGTTCAACCCAGTGTTTCTGCTGCTGATATTGAACGGCACGAGAAGTGGCTTTCAGAATTCGGATCTGCATAGAGGTAAGTTGATACCAAAACCTAATCAGTTGTTTTTCCACATGATATGGTATTTGGGTTGGTTGATTATTTGTTCTCGGCTTCCCTTACGATACTTGGGCGGTGTTGATTATCACCCCAAGGGCGGCAAAATGTCTCCTATTGTTGTGTTCTTGTTTATCCCCCCTCCACAAATGTATCATGATTGCAGAACTTGCTGTTCATTCAATTTATTGATAGTAAATTCAGAATTTCCGTTTGGCTTTCAGAACCAAACTTCCGTTTTTTTTTTTTTGCGGATCTTACCTGACAATAGCAGCTATAACAGCAGTAAATAATTCGTAAGAATACAGAAGATGAAATAAATTGCTGAGAAAATTACCATTGAAGAAGATGAAATTATTGAAGATGGTGATAAGGACAGGAATTAATTTGTTAAGGTAAAGGGTTTCTGTTATAAGTTATAGATTGTACGAGTTATTTTCTTGGATCTTAGGATGTTTCCGGTAGTGAAAAATTTGTAAGTTTTTATTTATGGTCAAGAAGTTGTTAGGTGTTTCCGGTAGTGAATAAGTTGTTGATGGTTTGTGAATAGAGTTATTGTAGCAAAAATAGTATTTGTTGACAACTTTTAGTGAAAACAAGATGGTAAAATACTGAAATTTTTTTGTTAGTGGAAACGAAATGGTGAATTGCGTTAAGGTTTTAGTGATTTTTTCCAATTACAAACCTGGAGGGTCTCAGTAAATCCAGTGGTTCTAACTGGATTGCAATTTAGCTTTTTTAGCTTATTGTACTTGACACAGCCTATTTTGGCTTAATAATTCAAATGACTTTTTTTTGTTCTTATTCAATTTTTTTCTTCAATTTATTAGTTCTTCGTCGATTTTTTGTGGATTATTCAAAAAAAAAAATCTTTATAGGCCAATGTTTTTGCCTTTATTCAAAAAAAAATTGTGTTTCGATCGTAATTTTAAATTTTTTATATTTCTCTCGTCATGAGGAAGTAATAATCTACAAAACATTAACGAAAAAGTAATAAATTTTTTTTGAATAAGGACAAAAAAAAAATTCATTTGAAGTATTAGGCCTAAATAGGCTGCCAGTACAAGACCAACCGAGTAGTTGAGATTCTGAGCCTAAAGTCTTCAAAGTCCCAGTATCTGAGATTCTAAGCCTAAAGCTAAGATTCTGAGCCTAAAGTCTTCAAAGTCTCAGTAGTTGAGATTCTGAGCCTAAAGTCCTCAAAGTCCGTACTGGGCGGCAAATCTTCTTCAATGCGAATCTTACCTTTCGCCCCTGCTGGACAACTTCTTCAACCCTGTAGTTTTTCTTACCTTTTAGCTCAAGCCAGCTACTGGACAGAGACTAGAACGTTTTTACGTCGCAGCAGTAGCATCTAAGTCAAGCGTCTTTCCAGCTATGTTCATTTCCAAGTAATTCTGGTCCACAAACAGTAACGTGGTGACAAATCTGGAAGGTCTAACAGAGATTCCTCATCATGTTGTTATTCAGATTGGTGGCATTATCTGTAATGATGTCATGTCGCTCGGGCGACCATATCTTGTAATGATGTTATTCTGAATGAACCTGTGGACTTGGGGACGGCGGATCACATAATCGTTCTTGTTCCGTTAGTGAGTACCGGGACTTTGTTCAAGTTTAAAACAAAGGGGCTAGCGGCTTAATTAGGTCTTGTCGTAGAAAAAGTGTTCTTGTTCTGTGGAAGGGCGGCCGCAAAGAACCGCTTGTTCCCACGAGCCTAATAAGCTATACACTCGATCGAACACTCACCATGGTGTGAGATGCTCGTGGAACCCAATAAGAGAGTGTTTGGCATCGATGTGTTTCAGCCTTGTAAAGGGGAAATTTAAGCTATCTCAGCTCAAAATTTCGTCTGAGGTCTGCCCCTATTCCAATTCCATATATATTCCTTTTTCCTTTGGGCTCCGTTTGTTTCGATATAAAATGTTTTACAATGTAAAATATTTTTTATGTAAAATATTTTCTCAAAAAACAAACTTCAAACTTTTATTTTTCGGTATTTGGTTGGCACTTGAAAATATTTTCAGAAATCAACAAAATGGTGTATTGAGAGAAGGGAGACCTTAAATGGTAAAGAGATATGAGATTATTGGAATTGAACGTGGGTTAGGACTGACGATCAAGAAAATTGAGCAGTAAGAATTGCAGTAGAAGATAACGAATTCATTTCGGAAAATAACTTACGAAAAATTTAATGGTAAGTCATTTTCATCCAATTGATGAAAATGTTTTACACGTAAAATATTTTCCTCATTTTTTATACAACTAAACACCGGAAAAATAGGTAAAACATTTTACCGAAAAATATTTTTTATCCAAACAAACGGAGCCTTAATATTTCTCTATTTTGGTATCAGGGGAAGAACTATGATACCACAGATCTTGTTGCAACCGCTAACCTGCTTCCTACGCCTCAATGTTATATCACTTGCTGTCCAAGAAAAACCAAGAACCGTGAAACCGGACCGGACCAGATCTGATCCGTAACTTTTGGATTGGATCCGTGGATTAATGGTCCGGACATGGATTTGAAAATTAAAAAACCGTGAGATATGGTTTGGTCCATAGATTTTCATTATGAGACTGTGGATTAACCGAACCGGACCGTGAAATATTTAAAAATAAATAATTATGTATGTGTGTGTAATATTTAGTAAATAATTATAACTTTTACCAATTGTCATAATTTTTTCAGCATTTTTTCTTAATGTGATACTATATTGTAACAATAACAATATATAACCTCACGGGGTAAACTGTATTTCATTCCTAGGGGAAAAAAAATTCATGTATGTTGTGTTGTAGTAATTTGGAATTTTGGATAATATTTGTGTACTTTACCTCATTTGGTTGCTAACATGCTGGATGTAATGGCAGATTGTAGTACTTGTTTTTTTGTTGGCAAGAATTTTATTTTATTTGTAAGATTTGCAATTAGTGATTATGAAATGTAATCCGTGGATAAAACCAGAACCGAACCGTGACTTACAAATTGGATTGGAATCAAATCGTAGGACTTTTGATCCGGACATGAATTGTATTGTCTAAAAATCGTGACTTGTAGATTATGATTGAATTCATAGCAATTCGGTCCAATCCGGACTACTGACAGCCTTAGTTATATGTGTTTGCGTGTTAGGTGCGGGAACATATACGCGTTAGTCGGCTTCATCAAGTTTCATCTAAAGGGCTGATAAATAAAAAAACAAAAAGTTTCAACTAAAGGAGTTGGGGACACCCTCTAATATATGTATTCCTTGGTACTTGGTTTTTTGCCTCAGATAATGTGTGCGCATTTCATGCATAATATAGAAGTTCTGTGCATGATTAATGGTCAGTTTGAGTTACAAAATTCATTTGCCAAGTGAAAGTCTAGCTAAAGATGTTGGACACTGATGTTGTACTCTACGGACCCTGACCTGCTAACCATTCGTCTAACCACGTGGTTCAAAAGGTTAATCTCAAATTATACAGTAACTAACTGCTTGCGAATCCTTATATATCATTTAAACATTTCATCTTTTGCCGATGTGGGATCTTACAGAATCGGAAAAGTAAAAAAAAAAGACTTTTACCCAATTTTTCCAAGAAATATTTAAGAAAAACCCCAAAAGTTGACTTTGTGGGTGTTTTCTTGGATATTTCAAAAAACACTTATGAAAGTTATAATTTTTTACTTTTCTAATTCTTCTCGCCAAGGCGAAGCAATAATACATAAAAATTTGACGCTAAACTAACAAACAACAAAAAGAATTGAATAAAGACAAAATAAAAAATTGATAATCTACAACTTGTTGATTAGTGGAAACACCCTTCTTAAAATGCCTACGTGACATAGCCAAGACACCCACCGGTAGTAGGAAGGCTTGGTATGCCTCGTGGTGGGTGGGCCCAGAAGAATTCTACAGTACTTATTCTACACATCACTCTTATAGGAGAATTGAATTTCATATTGGTTAGTCCAAAATAGTAGGTTATGGAAATTAAGAATTTGACTAAAACGGGGACCTTTGGGGTGACTTCCATGACCTAAACCATTGTCACAATGACGGATCGAGGGACGGATGAGATCGGGTGATCGTCCTATTTAAATTTCAAAATTTCTATAGAATCATACTAGTTTTCGTCCGCCCAATATTTTTAAAATAAAATTTAACGTCTGCCCATTCAAGTCAAGAGTTTTTTCAAAAGTTTCATAAGTGTACTTTTAAAATTGTATCCATCTCTAAAAAGAAATTAATATTAGGTTTAATATTTTATCCTTTGAAATAGCTATGGTGTACAATATTATATGCATCTACAATTATAGTAATGTGCATTTTTTATACTAATAGGTTGATCGAAAATACCTACGAGTATATTTTTAGTAATTTTTGTGATGTACCTCTTGTTGAAAGTCAATATCTGACTCTCTATAGATTTAGAATCATTCATAATGAGCTAAAGAATCCAAAAAATGTTTGAAAAGTTTAAGAGTGTTATAGAGTATTTTAGAACTGTGGAAAACTCTTTAAAATATGAAAAATAATCTAAATTATTCTAAAACGGGCAAAAATATTAGAGAATCTTCTATATTTTTCTAAAAGATTCTAGAAGGACTTTACAAACTTTCAAAATGGAGATAAATTGTTTTCTAGGAGAATTCTAGAAGGAGAACGTGGGCCGTTGGATGAAAATAATCCTAGCTGTTCATTGAGGAAGTCGATGGCTATAAAAAGGAAAAGTGTGCTCCTTTGTGAGTGCATTTGTGTAAACTATTGTACGAGTGGTTGTTGGACAATAGTATTTTGAATGTGTCCAAACTCAACACCATCTGCGTTGGCGGAGGGATATTGAGATAAGGGTGGCCAGCCAACCCCACTGGATGTCAAATTTGCATATAAATCAGTATAATTTTTACTAATTTGACCCTACTTTAAAATTCATTTTTTCCCCAGTCCATATAAGGGTTTTGTACATGGGGCAAAAATGAGTCAAAATAAAATCTTCGCCCACAAAATTTTCAAACATAGCACCAGTTTGTTCGTTCCTCAAAACAAATCAAGAGTTAAGTTAGTGAATTACACATAGTTCAAATTTTCGACCTCACTTATCAAAAATCCTGACACTGCCACTGAAATCTCCCCAACATCATCATCTGCTGATTGGAACCTTCTTTTTCGAAGAAGACTTTGCCTTTGGGAGGATAGTGTTCTGACCTCTATTCAAGATAAGTTGAGAAATTTCACCTTAGTTCCTTCGAGGGATGATCATCCTCGATGGACATTGAGTTCCAATGGATGCTTCTCTGTAAAATCAGCTTATTCCAATTGGGAGATAAGAACCTTTCAATGTAACATCAACCTCAACTCCATTTGGAAAAATCTTGGTCCAGCAAGAATTGATGCTTTTGTTTGGCTGGCTGCTCAAGAAAAAATTGCTACCAGATCCGTACTAGTCAGGAGAAATATCATCCCGCCAAATCTTGGTAACTGCCCTATATGCTCTGCTTCTTTAGAGACACCTTCTCACTTGCTTATCCTTTGCAACTTCGCTTGGAATATTTGGTGCGATATCTTTAAATGGTGGAATATTTCTTGGATTTGTCCTTCATCAATCACTGGTCTGATCGATTTTTGGTTCTCCAATTCTTTTCATAACTTGGAGGAAATTTGTTGGAACACCACTCTCTATGCCGGTCTTTGGTCTATTTGGAAATCAAGAAATGACCTTGTCTTCAACAATTCAGTTCCTACCGTTGAGGAAGTGGTTGACCTTATCAAACTAAGAGTGGCTTTTTGGGTTAAAGGGATATGCAATCTTTCAATCTATTCTGTTGAAGACTTCAGAAGCCATTTGGATGGCATTAGAAAGCATAAAATCTAAGTCCTTTTGTAATTCTCTTTTTTTTCCAACTATTGGTTGGCCTTTACATTACTTCTTCTCTTTTGGGATTGTTGGCTAGCATATGATTGTATTGGTTTTTCCTTTCAATGATGCTTGCCCTATCCTTCTCGATGTACCCATTATCGAGTTTCTAATATAATTTCTTTGCTTATCAAAAAAAAAATATATATGCACATTCAATATTGAAGTTTTGCGTCCGCTCATGATCATTGTCAGGTCACAAGGCTTTACTGAATTCTATGTGTGCTAAATGAACAAATTTTTGTTCCTTGTGCTTTCATTGGATACCCTTTGGGCTCTGCAGAAAAAGATCACATTGGAATGCTTACCAATTAATAGAGTGTAGCAGAAACAGTTGTATGATTGCACTCATGAGTTAAAATGAAAACAAAAGTAATATTAATCTATTTTGTTTTTTTTCAGCCGAGATCTTTTGTTTACATATATTTGTGGGAAAGTGCTATAATACACATTTTTTATTTAGATGTGTATCATATGCATCTTCATTAAAACACACCAAAATGTTATGATTCCTAAAATGTTATGAATTTATTGCTAAAAAGTTACGAATCATATTAATGAAAAGTTACGAATTTTTAATATAAAAGTTACGATACGAAATAAAATGTTATGAATGATCGGTCCTACAAATAATTTTTTATGAGGTGACACAACATAAACCACACAACATGTGCATGTAGTACACACCTCGGGGTGTGTATCGAAGATTTTTTCATATTTTTGTGTGTCAATTATGGATATTGGGAGAAGGCCCCATACATCAATCAGAACGATAGATCTTGTCTATATGCTTTATACATCTTTCTTAGATTTCCCAAAAAGTAGTTCAGTTTTCTTATAAAGAAGTTGATTCTGTCCCTTTTTTTTCTTTTTTCTTTTTTCAATTTGTGCAGAAGCATGCTCAAAGGTTTTTTCTTCCGGCCTGTAGCAAATAACTTTTATTTAATTCATCTTCTTTTAGTGATTATTGAATTTTGCAGATTGCTTACTAGCCATTGAAACAATGAGGTTTCTTAATTGATGACATTCTTTTTTTTTTTTGTGTGTAGCATTTAAGATTTAACTTCAAAATTAGCCATTGACAGTGCAAAATGAAGAAAAATAATTGTACTTGGTTTAGTTTGGTAATTTGGTTCGATAAACCTAATGCTGTAGTTGGACAAATTCTTTGCCAAGTTGAGCAATGCTGAGTTTGAGTCTGATTTCTATATGCTACTAGGCGGGAATAGAGACAAAACAGTTGGAATCCTAATACACGTATGCTATTCATGTAATTTTGAATAAACTTTTTAGTTACTCCCTCCGTCCTATTTTCTTTGTCATTTTTTGAAGTTCGCGTCAGTTTTCAATCGCTTATATCTTCTAATATGAATCTCTATAAATATGCAATATCGATCTTATTTGATAGTTCTCGATTAAGTCTATAATACAAAATTTTAAACATTATGAAAAATATTATAAATCGGAACATATAAGCGTTTAAAGAATGACACAGATAACGAATAAGAACAAAGAAAACGACACGGAGTGAGTATATATATATATATTTTTTATATATCTTACACACAAATTTGTATATTATGCATAGACTAATCTATTTAAAGAGCTTGCATAAACTGGCCGGGAAAAATCATGCCTTGGCTATGTGGTTTTGAAAGTAAATGAAAAACACGTCCCTATTTTGGGTGGAAAATTCGTTGCAGAAATTATTGGTGTATCCATGAGCAGTTTGATCAAGTACAAAAACACACACTGTTTTGAGCAGCTGAGAATCTTTGACAATTCTTCTTCTTAAAGGTGCTGTCGATCATCTGAAGCAGAGTGAAAGTGTACATATTAGAGGCCAGGTTTGCCTAGTATTAGGAAAAAGGTTCAATTGTGGAAAAGATGTACAAAACCCTAACTATAGATAAACAACAAAGGAAAGTGCCAAAAATAGCAGCTGGGGGAGGAGGAAGAGGAGGGTAGGGGAAAGTACAGCAGCAGTGACCTGTTAATCTCACGTGTGTTGCTTTCCCTATTTAGGACAATGTGTGCCCAATGTAGGTCTAATTATTTGGTGCTCCCGGAGCATAGCCATGTGGTGTTTCGGGACATTCCTACATCACACATTCAAATGTACGGATTCCACTTGAACTTGTGGTGCTGAAATGATCCAGAGCACCTCATGGCTCTATTTTGGGACTACTGAATATTTACTCCCAAGGTGAATCATTTCTGTGTTCCGTTGTACCCCCCGATAAAAACCAATTATTCTACGATCACACCCATTTACATACCCACGTTCACCAGTAGGTCCTTTCTCTCTTTTTTTCAAAATGGCTAGTGATTTCTGCATTCTGTTCTTTCTGTCGTCCCCATTCTGTGGTCTCACCCTGCTCACTCTCTCTCTCTCTCTCTCAGGCAACAAACACTCCTCCCAAGACACGCACACAGGGTGGGTTGAATTGTTTAGAGATTTGCATGTATGAATTGTTTGATGACAGTAGAAAAACAAAGACGCGTCGGGGGCTCAATAATAAGTGGAGATAGAAAGATGTAATAAGTCATAAATGAGATCAAAACTTATTGAAAATCGTATTGGGAGAGCGTGAGATTCTAAAAACTTCAAGCGAATAAAGCGGGCTCTCATCTTGTCCAATTTGAACTACTGCACCAAATTGGTCCAATGGTGCGTTGTGGGGGTCATCATAGATTTACAGTTTAAATGGTTCTTAGACTGCTTTACGTGGTAGTAGCACTTGTAGATTTTTCAAGTGGAGAGGGTAAATAGTACTTTTTTGTCAATCTTTCATTTTTTTTCGGAAGCAGCAAAATTATAACATTATTATTTTTATAACAAGGTGTCCGGACTAATTCAAACATACATCGTAGAACTTTGAAGCTAACGATGAGGAAAACTTTTAGAGGCCACGAGTTTTGATTTCTGACGCTGAAACTCACTGTTGCGACCTAACAAAATTACTACGTTCGGTTAAATTCCACAATCCCCTCATCTATTCACTTTAATCACGCACACCCCCTCAACTTTTAAAAACCGCCCAAACGGACACCGTCATCTATAAATGTTACCCAATTGAAACCCTTCGTTGCATGATTGTTGTTGCTAGAGCAAATATCACTGGTTTAACCATTGATCAGAAAAAAAATGTCCTCGAACTCCACTACAATCATACTTCTGGTGTTCATAACACCTCAACACTCTCTAACTTGTATATGTTCTGAACACCGGTAATATATATAGTGGTATGTACGCTCAACTCTTTCTCTCTATCTTGTATATAGTATTATGAACACCAATAGCACGTACTTCCTCCGTTCCATTTTCATCGTTCAATCTCGAAATACTACAAATTTAAGGAAACATCGTGATTATCTTTTCAAAACTTCACATTCCCAATAATACCCTTGAGTGATTTTTTGGAGTTGATAGAAACCAATTTATGGTGCCAATATGGGACAAAAGTTTGCCCCCAATTTGAATTTTGCTGGTCATTCTCTTAATTGGAGTCAGAAACTTGGGATTGATATCCCAAAAATTGTGGTGGTAAAAATGGTATACCAAATTTAAAATTCAAACTTCCCCCTTTCAAATGTCAAATTTGAGAGAATGGGAAAAATATAGAATTTTGTACCTTTGTCTTTTCAAATGGACAATCTTTTTGGAACATAAAAGAGGGGAATTTTGGAAAAAAAAATTGTGATGGGGGAGTATATCATGGTGTTTAAGGGCATTTTCGTCTAAAAAATGGCCAAATCTGTGATTATTTGCCTTGGGTGTCAGTAGGGTAACATTTATAGATGAGGGGGTGAGTTTGAACGCTTTTAAAATCAAGGGGGTGTGCATGAGAAAAGTGAATAGATGAGAGGATATGTAACCTTTTCGTTTCAGCATAACTTGATATGTGCTAACCAGACAAAATCAAGCATTAAGACTCTGTGCTCTGTTTTTTAGGCCTTTAGTTGGCCTTCGCTAATCGTCGGTATTTCGAGGCTTTTTGGTAGCCTTTATCTTCTGGCGATAACATAGTTCTTTGTGTGTCTTGAGTCTTGCGCGCGGGTCAGTACTCTGTGTTTTGTTCCTTAGCCCTTATTTGATCTTCGCTCGTCGCTGGCGTGTCTTATTATTATTGTAACAGCGACAACCCAGTTGTACCTTTCTTGCTATCAATGATAGCGCGTTTTTTCAAAAAAAAAGAAAGAAAGCATTAAGACTCGGCTACGTACATGAGTTTATTTTCTCTATTGATCAGTTCAAGATCCTTTCGTATTACTGCATTGATTGGTTTTACGATAGTTGAAGATCAAGATCGTAAGAAGAGCTGATAAAACACAATCTCTTGTGGCCCCGAGGAGTCATCATCACGCACGTTCAGAAGGCTCAGGCTGTATTTTTGGAGAAGAGGTAAACGTACGCTAGCAAAAATACGAATTGAGGGATGGTCTTGTGTAGTGATGTATGTAGCATCGTGCTGCGCACTTCTGAGCCGTCGGATGCACGATTCAATGGGTTGGAGGTGTACAAACTGTTGTCAAGTCACACAATCCTCATTTGGTAATTACACCATGTTATCCCTTAAGAAGCCAAAGGAGAGTTCATATACCACCAGTCAAGTGTTGAGGTTTTAAGTTCGAGCAGATGAACCAGCATCAACACCACCGTTCCGTTTGTAATAATCTAACTCACTATCCCATCACCAATACACATGAAGAAAAATTAAACACATGTTCCTATTTTCGCCCGGGTCAACGTGCATAATGCAGCCTAACAATCAAGGACGACCGAAACTTGAACCAAAAACGATCCCAGGTCCAATTCCATAATTGAATCCTAAATTAAAGAATGGAAATGAAAAATTGATCACTCACTCAGATTTCCAAAGTCAACAACCCTAGCTAGAAGACATCTTATCACAAACCATGTTTTTAGGTGTGTACTTCGGGTTTGATGATCTAGTTTTTAGGCATAGGACGGTCCAATCGATCGCGACGCGTACAATTTTTATGCACACAAAGCCACCATGATTGATCAGTGTCTTCTTCAATGACTTTGGATTACATGCTAGGCCTACCATTTATGGTTTATACTACTACTAGTAGAGCAGAATGCAGAGTGGGTACTATCAGAAAACTTTTGAAGTGATTGAAATACATTTGGCCTTCTTCTTCATTGGAAGATGTTATTGTGTACTTAGTGTCAATGGCTCCATTGAGATGTTTGTGGAAGCTATGGTACAATTGATTGATTTAACCTCAGTCGGAGCAGTACTGTCGCGTGATGCTCTAGGGCATTCTCCACCTACGTGCCCGCACAGTTAGTGGTGGAGTCTATCCAAATGTGAAGTGGAAAAGGTTCATGTAGAATAATGCATGTGGCTGTGCTTCACGAGCAAGTGATAATTTTTTAAATGTATGTACGGTTTTTTACCACCCGCAATCAATTAATTAATCCTTGTTTTGGGATAATCTATACATAACTGGCTTATTTTAGTTTTTATTGCGCCTTCTTTTGTGGACGATGAAATTGGTCCTAGAAATATTCAATCCATTGGGTTAGATAATGAGGCCCCGTTTGATAACCATATAAGCCCTTGGGATTGGATTACCAATCCCATGGGACTACTAATAATGTGTTTGGTAACCAAAACCGGGTTAGGATTAGTAGTCCGTAGGACTAGGAAGCCGGGGATTAGGGGGTATTAGCAATACCCCGGGGGACTTGGTATTCATAGTCCGAACCCAAGCCCTCCTCATTACCAATCCCTTCTCATTACCAATTTCTTCTATCAATCCAATCCCATCATCTAATCCCATCTCAAATAAACATGATATTAATTATCCCATCATCTAATCCCATCCCAAACAAACATACTCATTATCAATCCCTTCTCATTAACAATCCCATCTCCTTACGAATCCCAATCCTAATCCCATCTCCTTACGAATCCCATCCATCTATCACTGTTATCAAACGGGGCCTGAATTATCAATCACATTCATGTTGTTGCATTAGCTTTATGAGGCATATGGAATGATATATATCTATCATATGTCTTTGGTTCGACAGTCGTGTTCGGGCCAGTCACGCATCTCAACTAATTCCCTCCTCAATCTGGTCAAAGGCAGGTCATTCACATCGGGATCAAAAGGTTCACAAGAAAATTGCTTTCTTACAGCAAGATCCCTAGAATTGAACCCTAGTCGATTGTTTGTAGAGCACCCTCACCAATCAACTGAGCTGATATTTATGTTATATGTTGTAATGAGATAACATGATAATAAATTTCCCCAATTTATCCCCAAAAAAAAAAAGGGTTGGAAATGTGTTGTTTTATTAATGTGACACTTGTCGAGCTCACATGGGAGGAAACAAAGTCATGACCATTTTTACTACTGTACTAATATTTGAAGTCATTTACATAAATATAGGATCTTCCCTTTTTCTAATGAAGACTAGTGGGAGTAAAAGATTCTGGGCCCCACACAGGAACGAAGATCTTGGGAATTGATTAATTAAGATAATCAATAAAGTTAAGGTCGGTAAATCCTATGTAGTTGCACTTAGTTTCATGCGGATCTGGTATAATCAAAATGATCTGATTGATAATCAATAGAGAGTTAAGGTCGGCAAACCCTAAGTAGAAGCATGAATTCATTTATTTCTAAATAATGTTACATGTCAAAGATTAATTATATAGTATTTTCTAATAATCTAGAATGTTCAGGCAACTTAAGTATACCTCAACTAATCTCTAAGAACCCAATTCCATCGTTCATTAGCAAAACCGATCAAAGTTGATTGGGGCAAAATCTGTATAAACTTGTCCCATAAGAGTTAATATTACGTGAGAGTTTTTAAAATTAACTTGAAGTCTTAAGATGGAGTAAACCCCAAAGTTTTACGCATTGATGACTAGCCCAATCATGTGTGGTTAAGTTCAACCTCACAACGTGAATGGCACATGCGATTAGGATGACAACTAGTCATGAAAAAAGCACGTTCCTGAGCGCATGCTCCATGCATGATCCTTTGATCATGAGGCGCTGCATAACGGTGCTCGGCCACTATCCACATCTCATACGACTACAATATTGATCATACGAGATTAAAGACTTGATCGTGTGTTCCACATGAATATGCATGTTTATGAAAAGAGTTAAGACACCACATACCACAGTGTCCAAGGACATCTTGTGTTAGGGACATGGGGGCAATTCACAATTAAATTAAGGAAAGAAACGACCCATTAATTAATTAGTTGATGATTAATATGGGACACAGTTTGAAATGTTGTTGTACCAGAAAGCTGAAGGTTAGGGAGCCAAATTGGGGTCAAGGGGGGCACAAAAGTCACCAAAATGTAACAGCAAAATACCAAAACGAACTTTATTACTTTTCATGGGAATGACCAAAATTTATGCAAGAAAGAAAAGCAAAATGCCAGTCTTCCAAGTTTGCTCTTTCTAAAGACTAAAATACCCTTCCTGATGTTTCCAGAATATGTCCTTGTCTTCTCCCATCTTTTGAGAAGCCGCTATACACCTCCTAGATTCTAGAGAGGAGTAGTTGTAATCAATTCCCAAAGGGTAAGGTAAGGGTAGTTTGGTCATTTTGCAAGTTAACAAAGGATGTCTTGTATGAGTTGTATCGAGGAGGGAGGGATCGGGGCCAATAGAAGAAGAAATTATTGGATGTTTTCTGTAGCATCGCCACGTGATGATACAGAACCACTAATTAATTAATAATCACTTCAAGAGGAGAGGAGAGGAGTGATATTTCCTTCCATTCCATTTTGTTTTGTTTTTTTTTTTGGATGTTTGTACCAGTTTTCAAACTATTATATCTCGATATAAAATATCCAAAAAAATATGTGATGTGAATTTTATTTGATATTTCTTGATTAGTTCTGTAATACAAAATTTTTAAAATTATAAAAAACATTATAAATCAGGAGATATAGGAGTTTAAAAAACGATACAAAATAACAAAAATAGATAAACAAAATGGACGGTTGGAGGGAGCAATATACTTTTATATGTGTGTGTTTGTGTGTTTATCTACTTGAGTCCAAGACAAGGGGCACATGGATATAGATAGACCCTCCCCTTTCATGGAACCCCCCCTAGTTTAATTTGTGAGGTCAAGATGCCTTTTAACTTTTTGTTCAGTTATGGAGTATTGTTTGGTAGAGGACAAGATGGTCCTTTCCACATTTGTTCTTTCTCTTGTCCAGTACAAT
Source organism: Rhododendron kiyosumense (assembly GCA_019656275.1). Lineage (NCBI taxonomy): Eukaryota > Viridiplantae > Streptophyta > Magnoliopsida > Ericales > Ericaceae > Rhododendron > Rhododendron kiyosumense. The sequence continues at coordinate 532,897 of BPLS01000619.1, forward strand.
TACCTTCTCTATCATTTCTTGTCCCCTTCCATCAGCACTCCTCTCAAGTCTCAACACCAAGTCTCAACACCGCAGGGAAAAAAGGAAAATTTTCAGTAAAAAACTTCATTTGTGTAGAGAAAATGGTTTCTTGATATATAAATAGTGGTGTTCTTCACGGGACAGTTTCGGAGACACAAATTTTAACACAAAATGTAAACTACCCTGTGTGGGATCCATTTTGGAGTCTCATACAAATGATTGAAACTATTCAATTTGTTTCAAACATGTTTTTTAGAGTTGTCATAAATATCAACTCATTTGGATATCGACAAGAGCTTGAACGATTCATTCAATTTTATCCTGCCAAATTTAAGGTCAAATACATATCAAGCTCTTACCGATATTCGGCTGAGTTGATTTTTTACGAAAACTCTTAAAAACATGTTTTAGACTAATTGAACGACTGTTATTATTAGCGTGGGGCTCATATTATTTTTGTGTCAAAATTTGTGTCCCTGATACTCCTCCTTAAATTACAAGCATCAGTGCTTGAGGGTAAAAGGAAAGGACCACAAAATGTCAAGCCAATCATTTTGAATTGAGGCCTAGTACAATACATGAAAAGAAAATATGAAACTGTCTCTGAAATGTCTAGGATTCTTTCCTAAACAATTTCATATTTTCTTTTCATGTATCCTATTAATTTCATTCTGAATTTATGTTTGATTGTCATTTTCTACATGCGTTTTGTAGACTCATTTTCCAAAAGGAAATACGCTGAAGAAAACTTATTTGGTTGACGTTTTTGAATTTATATTCTAGTGAAATTCTTTTGGAATTGATTCAAGAAACACTTTCTAAGAAAAAAAACAAAGAAGTCTTTTGCTTAGTTGAACAAGATTGGAAAAATCAGAAGTCCTTTTTCCCACAAAAACCTCCTAAATACTATTAACTCTTCTGGAGCCAGTTTATATGGGACTTTTTCGACTTTAAGTTGACATCCTATTAGTAGACAGCATAATTGATCCTAAAATTTTTTAAGCCACGTAAACTGATTCATATACCCGACTTGTAAAAAAAAAAAAAAAATTTCAGGTTGATCACCAGCCTCCAAAACATACTATTCCCCTCCACTTGGCATTATCTCCCCCATCATACCTTATATATATATGGCCTATGGAGTACTAGTACTACAAGACTACCTATGTACCCTTTTTCTTTTCTTGTACTACTCCATCAAAGAAGCTCATAACCTAAGCCTTTTCAAACCCCTCTCTCTCTCTCTCTCTCTCTCTCTCTCTCTCTCTCTCTCTCTCTCTCTTTCAATGCCTTCAAGAGTCTCCGATGCCTTTAGAAGCCAACCTCTTCACTTTAACCACCACAAGCATTTGGACTTCAACTCCCTAAAAGAATTACCTGAATCCCATGCATGGACTACTTCTCCACTCGACCACTACCCCTGCACTGACCCTATCAACACTACTACTACTGCTACTACTACCGAATCAGTGCCTGTTATCGATCTAAATGACCAAAATGCCCTTGACCAAGTGGGCCATGCATGCAGGAGTTGGGGTGTGTTCCAAGTGTCGAACCACGGAATCAAAACCAGCCTCCTCCACGAGGTTGAATCCGCTGGGAAGAGGCTTTTCTCTCTCCCGATACAGCAGAAGCTCAGGGCCGCCCGATCGCCGGACGGCGTCTCCGGATACGGCGTGGCACGGATTTCTTCGTTTTTCCCGAAACTTATGTGGTCCGAAGGGTTCACGATCTTCGGATCGCCGGCCGAACAAGCTCGCCAGCTTTGGCCCCACGGTTACTCCAATTTCTGGTACCCACACATTCCTCATGCACGTGACAAATTCTTCTTGGATGATGCTAACAGTTAACTAAACAAAACTTGGACAAAACATACTTCCTCCGTCCCGAATTAATAGTCTCTTATTTTATTCTAATCGGATAAAAAACTAGTTATATTTTTAAGTTAGTAATAAATTTTATATTCAATATAGATCTTACTTAATAGATCTCATCTAGCTCTATAATACAATATTTTTAAAATCATATAAAACATAATCAATTGAAAAGTGGCACAAACTCTTAAAAAAAACTGTTAATTAATTGGGACAGATGAAGTACTAATAAGAAACCCTTTCGTGGGGTTGATGCATTAACCATGGTGTGGGCTAAATTAACTAGTTTAATTTTTTTTCAAATTTTATTAATTGAATCATTTCAGTTTTGAGATAACATTAATTAAGAGCAAATGCTTACAAAATATCACGACATTCTACGTTCTGGACAAAAGTTCTCAAGGATATATACTGGTGGTCCCAGATAAAAGATATCAAATCTAAGTAGCTGTTTGGTTTTGTTGTACACTTGTCATCTCTCTCTCTCATAATAAAAATCCCAATCGTGGGTTTTGATGAGTGATTTGCTTTGTCTGTAGTGATGTAATTGAAGAATATGAGAGAGAGATGAAGCAGCTAGCAGGGAGGCTGATGTGGCTGATACTTGGGTCATTGGGCATAGCCCAAGAAGATGTCAAATGGGCAGGCCCGAAAGGCGATTTCACAGGGGGCATCCAGCTGAATTCTTACCCGGCATGTCCCGATCCGGACCGGGCCATGGGTCTAGCTGCGCATACGGACTCGACCCTGCTCACCATTCTCTACCAAAACAACACAAGTGGGTTACAAGTCCTTCAGGAGGGATCCGGGTGGGCCACGGTTCAACCCATACCCGGTGCACTTGTGGTCAATGTGGGGGATCTTCTTCATATACTATCGAACGGGTTGTACCCGAGCGTGTTCCATCGGGCCGTGGTGAACCGAACGCAACACCGCCTCTCCATCGCCTATCTATATGGGCCGCCCGCCAACGTTCCGATCTCACCTCTTCCAAAACTAGTGGGCCCGACCCACCCTCCTCTCTACCGGTCCGTTACGTGGGCCGAATATCTAGACACCAAGGCAAAGCATTTCAATAAGGCCCTCGCATCGGTCCGGTTATGTGGGCATTTCAATAAGGCCCTTTTGGCCGGAGACGATCATTAAATTATTTTTTGAACTATTTATTTATTTATTTTTGTGTTTTTCTATTGGTTGGCCATGTTAAGGGGTACTCACTTTCTTGGAGGGTCATGGGGTTTGGGAATATAAGACGGAAAAGAATGAGGTTTGGTCCCCATTTATAAAGGTCTGGAATATATAAGAGGGAAAAGAATGAGGTTTGGTCCCATTTATAAAGGCCCTAGAGGACAAGTTGTATAATAATGGATCACGACGAATTTTTCAGTGTCGGGTGGGCACGGGACACGTGGTGTCCGGCACCAATCTCGGCCGTCCAATGAAGTTTTGGACGGTTCAGATCTGTTCGGCTAATTTTAAAGTGTGAAATGATTAAAATACCCCTCGACAGCAGATCAGATATGAGCTGTCCAAAACTTTATTGGACGGCCGAAATTGGTGCCGGGCGCCACGTGTTCCGTGCCCACCCGACACTGAAAAATTTCTCATGGATCACATAGAGGAATGCAAACAATCAGTCCCTGTGGGCCATTTTTTTTTGTTTGTTCGTTGGTAGAAATAGTCAAATAGATAAGAGGGATCGAGAGGGATCGAGAAGTGTCTATTTGATTATTGAAGAGTTAACGACAAATAAATTAATAATGAATCAGATTTTGTTCACCCTCAATAATACTTTCAGGCCTAATTTCCCAAAAGCCCTAAAAGTGTTCAAAGTACTAAAGGGGTCTTTTCCTTTACAAAATATGACAGGAAAAAAAAAATCATTTAGTACTTTTAGCACTTTGGAAAAATCAGGCGTCATCCCCGTTGATTTGAAACGCATAGGTCCAAACGATTCATACACCATTTTTAGTGGAGATGGAACTATCAATCACAATATCCGTATTCAGTCATACACTTTCTTTAACAAAATCATTCTGATAAATACTGGATGCAAATTTATGGGGAAAATGCTGGTGACATAATTATTATTCTCATACATATCTGGTGCAACTTGGTGTTATTGATGAATAGGTAGTTCCAAATAGATGGGGTTTTTTTTTTTTTTTTTTTCTGTTCTTGGACCCCATCTACTTAGAATTCCATTGGTAGGTCATATAAGATGTGATATTGCATGGCTTTACAGTTGCATTAATTGAATATATGTTTCTCCCATGATCAAGATTCTATTAATTTCTAGTAGATTTTTATTTTTATTTTTATTTTAAATCTAGAGTGTCCGGATCAGCTTAACACAAATTTTTTGAAGAGTTTTTGTAATTTTAAAGAGTTTCCACGCAAATGATAGGAGCCGTTCGATTTGTTTAATACATGTTTTTAATTGTACTTGGAAAAAATCAACTCATTTAATTGGGCTCTCTGCTGGAAGACAGTAGTATTAAATCCTCAGAAGATAGAAATTAGTTGAAGTGTCAATAAACTAGTCTGGACACTTGGGGCTGTTTTTGGTTTGTTAATCAAGCTTGGGGCCCGTCTCATTGAACGCAAAAAAATAGCACATGAAATCATAATGGACACTTAAAAATGGACAGATGTAGTATCTGTTCGTTAATTCTTCTTTAACATAAAATTTGGGCTGCGCCACCATTGGACTGGTCGAATTTTCGTCAGCTATTTGAGCTGCGGCAAAGAGAGCCATTTTGAAATTCCATAAACTATTCTCATGAATTATTCCCAACTCAACAAGAAATTCAAACACTCTTGCAAACTTTTTTTTTTCTTCATTTTGTATGATTTGTTCGTCTTTTTCTGATTTTTTGTTAGATTCGTGTGATTATTGTTTGGATTAATCATCCATATCGACCAGAGGAGTCTAAAAAATATTAAAAAATTATAACCAAAAGCAAAAATAAGGTTTACTAAAGACAAAAAATATATTAAACAGCTGTCTTATTTGTCTAAAATGCATTGTTATTTGAATTTTTCCAATATCAATCTATATTTTTATACTTTTCAGATTCATCTCATCAAGACGAACGATTAACCTCAAAAATTAAGACGAAAAAGTAAACAAAAAATTATGAAAAATAAAAAATACCGAAATAAATTTCAGACTTATAAGTTTATGAGAAGGCAGCCTAATGAAATAAGGAAACTCTTTCTAATAGGAAAGAAGCTAAATTTTTATACATAAATGGAGTATGTGTTGTGCATATTTATCTTTTAATCTCACTTGATCCATAAAACTATTTTTTCGAGGAAACTTGGGCCATAAATTAAAAACTCCAATTACCATGTTAAGGATCTTTGATCAAAATACGTTTTCAGCTGGATTTAGGAAAAATTTTTCATATTTTCATTCATCATATTAACCGGAACCGGTAGGATTGCTCTGCAGCATTTTCTGCATCATCCACACTGTATATCTTCTGCTTTAACAACGTAATCGGAAGAACAAATGGAAGGAAAAACATCTCCAAAGTCCAAGCTTATAAAATGAAGTTGAACCCACTCTTGGGCATAACAGCAGTTCCTTCAAAGACTACAGGCCACCTGATCACATCGCGCGACTGGAAGAGGAATTAAAACAAGGGGGGGCACAAATTTTCTGGTGGTCATATCCCGAATTTTATCGCTGCTGGAAATTAAATGCCTTTATAGAGAAGGCAAAGACGAGAGCGAAAAAAGCTGCGAACCCAACCACCACTGTTGCAACCACTCCAACAAATTCATGTTTGAAACCAAAGTAATTCCTCAAGAAATGTTCAACTGTTTCGTTTGTGTCGAGCAAGTCCTGTACGTCTCCAAACTGCGATGCGACCAAGCCGTACAGGGTCCATGAAACTGGGCACGTCCAGTAGTACCATCTCCACCACACAGGAAGTCTCTGGACAAGTGAAAATAGAAAACATTAAAGTTCTTGCTCTTGTTCGGTTCGTGTCGTCTTGAGTTTGCAGCAAACACTTTCAAACCCCAACCCAAACTGTTTGACTAAACATGCATCATATATGCACACCCTAACATGACCTGTCAATAACCATGTCGACCCAACTATCAAACAGTTAATGTGATTATGAGAACAACCTATTTGATCCCTTGTTAAGGGCAGATTTCTGAGGGCTTTATAACTTTTAAAAAACAACACAAAAGAACAAAAAAAAATAGTAATGTAAAATATATGTATGTGCACAAAACTTATATTTTTGTGTAAATATGAACTTATATATTTGGAAGCGGGGTTTTTTAGGGTGAATAGTGGGATCATGTCAACATGGATGATTAAACAGGTTGGCTGTGTCCATTTACAGGATGGTCATGATCGTGTTCATGTCAAAGAATAGCCAATCCTAACCAGCTACCTTTCTTCCTAGTTCGAGTCCAGCTATGCATGTCGTGTCAATAATGATTACCCCTATATCTAACCACCTTAAGGCTATATGTTTGGATCTTGAGTTCGTGATGGTAAAAGTATAAGATACGAGTTAAGACAAAGGATCAACACAACTTGAATTAAACATGATGGAACTTACAGTTCGTGGGACTAAATATCCTGAAAAGAGGTTCCATAGCGCATAGAAGGCCGAGGCAATAATCGCCGCAATGTCGCCATTTGGAGTCATAGCCACAGTCATCATGCCATAAAAGGTGAAGCACAGTAATGTGAAGTACATGAAGAAAGAGTACCACAAGAATTTGACAAAAGTCCATTCAAACCCAATCATTGCGTATACTATGACACCATACACTGCAGACTGTGGAAAGATATATGGTAGTTCAATAATAACCTGCAATGGAAGAACAAAATATCATGAACAGAATCAAAGATATAAGCCCATGCTTGCAATTCAGACAGGATAAGAGGAGTGATCTCCTTGTGAATGTGAGATATAGAGTCATGTTCGGACACTCAATCCCATAGTCAAATAGTCTTGGGATTTCCTTTTCCCATAGAGGGAAAAAGGAAAACAGAAGAGGGTTAAATGGGCCCCATGGCTATCTAATTCACTCATGAACTGGCAATGAAATCTACCCTGTGCAATCCAAAGAGGGGGGAAATGGAGTCTTTGTCTAACAAAATGTGTTGAGACAAAAGGGCAGATATTATTATATGCTATTGAAGTTTTTATGGGAAGAATGCTATGCACCTGAGCAAAGGCATAAGGCATGGCAGAATACATTCCAGCAGCTCTTTCTCTGTAAAAGACTGTCCGTTCAACAGCCACCACTGGCTGCACGGATGAGGCATTTTGGACTCCTAGGAAGAGAATAGCGGTATACATAGAACCCATAGCATTGAACAGATCTTGTTGCTTTGACCTGGACCATGTATTATTACCAAGAGATCAAAATGTAGATCGACATACTTACCCCCCCCCCCCCCCCCCCAAAAAAAAGGAGATATAGATTATTAAAAGCATCAAAATGTGGCCAAACATCTAATACTCCCTTTTTAAACTCACCTTTTGGAACCAAGGTCCCAAAAAATCGTACCAAACATCAGTGCTATGAAGGTTGTGAAGATAAATCGTACTGCAGTATATGGCGGATTCCGCCAGTAGGACCAATGTTGTTTCCATAAGCAAGCTATGCATTGGGTGAAGAAACTCTGCGAGTATTGAGTAGGGAAATAGAGGTCCTTAAAACCAGGACGAGGCGCGCTCAATTCTGTAATTAGGGCTTTGTTTCTCCTGAGATATATGTGGAAAGTTAGCTGAGGCTTGAATACAAGTTTGAGATGGCCCAGACAGGCAATTATGACATATTTATAAAATTTAAAAGTTTCTACAAGTTTTCATAATGAACAAGCATTAGCAGAACTAAAGAAACCTGTACAGTGAAGAACTTTTGTACACTTCGGCAAAATCAACTCCAAGAACCAATTCTTGCGCGGGAGCAGTAATTTCCAACATCCAGGTCGCGGGGTTGTAGCCGTCTTTAATTTTACTTACTCCTTCAATTCCCTTGTGAAAAAGCATATTGTGTTATTAAGTACTTTTTCACCATTTAGAGCTCAAATAGCAGGCTATTGCTTTTAGTTTTTGGTTGTCCAACGCATCTCACCTCAAAATACTTGATTGGATGGCAAGAATGACGACCCAATGGCCCAACATATATCTCTTGGCCACCTCGCTTCATTAGGAAAAGCTGGAAAAACCATGTCTTAGAGCTCAGTATCTCATTCAAAGAAGCAAGCGTTTGGTAAACGGGCTCATCTAAAAGTATAAAATACCCATGTCCCAAACTCGACAATCGGACAAGGTACAGGATCCATAGCCGACATGTTTAATAGGGCATTCACCTAAATGAAAAATTTTCCTTTCGAGCTTGTTTTGAACTATGCATACAACTCCTAAATTATGCATGTAATGCCCTAAAAACCGTTGTCAACTTTGTCCTAGAAAATTAAAGAAAACACCAATTATATAGTTACTTTGATGTCCTGCCTCGTTGAGACAGAAGTGAAATGAATCTGACACTTGGACACATACTCAAGCCTATAAACAGAGAGAGAGTTTGTAATAACCTCATCAAAAGCTTCAAATATGTCAATGCTTGGCTGATGGATGGTGCACACAACTGTTCTTCCTGTGTCCACTGTGTTCCTAACTGTTCTCATCACAATTGCAGCAGCTCTTGCATCTAAGCCTGAAGTAGGCTCATCCATGAAAATTATGGAGGGGTTAGCAACTAGCTCAACTGCTATCGTCAGCCTCTTACGCTGCTCAGTTGAGAGACCATTCACACCAGGCAATCCGACTAGTGCTTCACTCAGTGGAGTCAATTCCACAAGCTCCATGACCTCCTCAATAAACATCTGCAGTCCGAATCAACAACTGTAAAAAGATTTGTTTTCATTCCTCATCAGTTGTACAAATATTTTTGAGTGACGGGTTGATAAACGCTTATAGGGTAAATGCTTTTTCCAACCACCTCGGATTTCTTTCATTTAATGCATGATTACTTTGTTTTGAAAAGCTGGATTCAAGTGTGTTCTTTAAATAAATGATATGAGCTTTAACAACACAGACATATCATTTCACCTGACTCAAATATTTTACAGACTCATGTGCCTTCTAGGACTGCCATCAAAAGGATCAGAGTTGCGTTTTCCCATGTTTTCTGATAGCAAGCCGATATTGAAACCAAGATGAACCCATCACCACCCCGGTTATTCCTTACTTATAAAAAGGCAAAGGCTTCGTATTTTTTTAGGTACTCAACGAGTTCATGAACTATACACATACAAAATGATATCAAACTTGACTATTGCACATCCAAGTGAAGTTGAAGCTCCATGTCTATGCATCTTTTGGCTTATTTCATTTAACAAAAGTTTGGAAGATCAGTGAAATGGTAAAATGCATCTGGGATATCAACCTTTCTAGTTTCGGAATTGACTTCTGGAGGCAACCGCAGCCAAGCTGAGTAGAGCAAGGACTCAAAGACAGTAACATGAGGAGAGTGAATGTCGGTTTGTTCACAATAACCAGAAATCCGAGCATACGTCTCTTGCTTCTTTGGGTGGCCAGAAATTGTAATGTTACCTTCAACATATCCACCAGTTTTCCTACCTGCGAGTACATCCATCAGAGTTGTTTTACCAGGACCACTGACACCCATTAGGGCGGTCAGAACACCCGGCCTGAAAGCTCCACTAACACCCTTCAGAAGCATTAGTTTATCTTCCACTGCGACCTGATCTTTCATTTCCTGCATATTTTTTTTCAACAATTTGTCAATTTGTGGGCATTTTCCGGACAACAATTATTTTTCAGAAAATTAGCTTCCTAGCATCAAAATACACGAATGATGTGTTACATGGGCTCCGGTATGGGTAACGTGTATGTGTACATCACGTAAGTGTATGTATAAGTCTCTGACTCATCCAATTCTCACAGCAAAGACTATCTGACTATGTGATACACTTATAATCATATACATAGCACAAAAGAAGTGATTGTTTCCTCTTCTAGGCCTTTGTTACCTGTGGCATATTAACAGAGTATGTAATATCATCAAATGTAATGGAATGTTGCTCAAACGGAAGAATCATTCCTCTCTTCCTACTGTGATTGGCATCGACAATGGCTATTGTCCTCATGGATGAGGACCCAGATGAGATGCTTTGCCGCCTAATCTGATCGCCTCTCTCTGCAGTTAAAGTTACAAATTATGTGGAATATAACCAATAAAATGACCCTCGTACCAAACCATTGCAGAAGTTTCATCACCTTTGGATTGAGTTCCCCCAACAGAGCCATTCACTTGATCATCATTTGCCTTGCTTCGACTTTCCTCTGGAATAACAGCTTGAGCCTTCCCAGTAGCTGCACAAATTTGCAATGTCTAGTACATGAGCACTTGCTTTAAGCCACATCCCTAAACAACTTAGAATACAGAGATACCCACGGTTGAGATAAGCAAGAGACAGAGTAAAACAGAAGTTGTACAGGAGTACGAATCCAAGCAATGCCCCAACTCCTATCCAATACCAGTATGCATCAGGAAAGAACCCTCGATTCTTCAATACCACTACTCCTAATGGCTCTGTCTCATTTTGGAGAACCTTTGACATAAAAGAAAATTCAAACGTCAGCTGGTTTTGATTGAGGAAAAATTCGTGTACTCCAAATTCACCGACGTACATGTCACCAACTATCCCCTAGGAACTCATTTACTAGAATTGCATTCTGTCCATACATCAACGGTGACATCCAGTAAGCCCATACCCACCATTTCTTCACATCCTCTGTCAAATAATACAAGCACACATACATTCTTAGTAATTCAAGTATGAGAAGAGTTCTTTTCTAGAGTTCTATATATGGTTCTACCTCGTGACAGAATAAAGCCGCCAAACGCGAAAAGCATGAGCAATGCAAATGAACCAACCGTGTTTGCAACAATCATATTCCTACCAGCTGCACCAATAAATCGGAACAACGCGGAAGCCACCTGGTTTACAAGTACAAGTACCAAGTACTGTCTAAACAATCTGCATTGTGGCTATAGGTTAGTTGTAATTTGGAAGACAAGAATTATGCAAAAGAGGGAAACAAATTCTGAACAATATTCATTACTTAAAAGCTTTACCTCCCAATATTTGGATCATATCCAACGACGTAGTAAGTGAGTGCCACCCACAAGGCAACCTCAACAAATGTAATTGGAATCTTGAGGATCCACGTGGGTAAAGCGTATGTCCATGGGGGATAAAAGAGAAGGTCCCTTTGCTTGTGAAAGACGGGAAGCTTTGCAATTGTCATGGGAATTTCCAACATTCCGTTAAACATGACCATAATCACAGTAAAAAACAAAGCACCAGTGTAAATTACTCCATCAGTTTTCGAATTCCGGTGCATCTCAGTTCTTAGGAAGACTATCATTGTAATGAATGCCATTACAGCGATCTAAGCAGAAAAAGGTAAATATTATAGGATACGAATAACAAAATCAGAACCGGAATATAAACGCGTGTCTAAAACTTTCAAAGAACTCACGTGCATGAGTTTGAATATGTAGACAAATGAGTTCCTTTTCATAAGCAAGAGTTCTCTTGAGGTGCAAGCTTTCAAGAGTTCCTTCTTACAAACACCGTATTTTCTGGTTACCAAAGCAGCCGGATGGTTTTTAGTCCGGTCAAATGGAACTTCAAGCTCGTCTCCAAGTCTCTGTCCCACATGGAACGATTGGAATGCATCAGCAAATCGGCTGACTGTAACGAAACTGTAAGGCACATCTTTACGTGCCCAATACTGCTTCTGATCTTTCTTTGATGTCACCTGGGACAAATTAATTCTTCATAAGACCTAAAATAACAGTATTATTCCCAAAAATTTTATGCACAGGCTTCAACCAAAATGATATGGCAGTGGCAGTGACAGTTTAACATAATAGCTCCTCTTGAGGGGTTTTTGGGTTTGAAATGATATAACCTGCATCTTCCACGTAACTCTTTATAAGATTGATGGATTGTCATTCGATTTGCCTATCAGTAGTCAAATTATAGAACTTCGTCCATTAGACTTGTATTTAGGTTTTTTTATTTTGATCCACAACTTGTATTTAGTTTGATTATAAAAGAGAGCACACAAAGATGGATATACATTTACCTCTTGCAAGAAGTCAGCCACACCTTTTCTCTCCGGACATTTGAAGCCCATAGATTCAAAAAATGCAAGCACTTGTTCACGGGGACCCTGATAAACAATCTGGCCATCAGATAAGAGAATGATGTCATCGAATAACTCATAAGTCTCTGGTGCCGGCTGCAGGAGAGAGATGAGAGCTGTTCCTTTCAGAATGTGGACATATTGACCAAGAGACTTCACAATTTGGAAAGTTGTTGAACTATCCAAACCGGTAGATATCTCATCCATGAAAAGTGCTGTAGCTGGTCCAACGAGCATCTCACCTAAAAATTTGGCCAATTAGCAGAAGTACAAAAAAATAAAACAAAGATTGAAGGCTTCACTGCTTAGGATTTACAAAGCCAGTTAATATACCTGTTGTGACGCGCTTCCTTTGTCCTCCAGAGATACCTCGTAACATTTCATCCCCAACCATAGTATCTGCACAGCCTTCGAGACCAAGAACCTGTATTTTTAAGAGGAAAATGGCGTAAAAGTAGAATTTGTGTAGTCTTATATTGAATATTAATAAGATGGTGTTTTACTACCTTTAGAATGTAATCCGTGACTACACTTGTCTCTTGCCCTTCTGTTGCTGCTGCCTGAATTACCAGAAACAATTTCATATAATTTTTACAACAACGAAACACTACTATGGAAAATCCACTGCATTGAGTTTAATCCTGAGAGATCATAGATTAAAAATAGATCGCACCTAATCCAGACAAATGTGAAAAAATATCAAGTGAAAACCTTAACTACCTTGACATTATTTGAAACCAAGACTTCTCAGAAACATGCAACCGGTCATTTAAGAGCCATCTTACACAGAATTCATCGAGTTTAATTCATAAGTAGAGAACTCTGAGCTCATGTGATCTATGAGAATAACTAGCCTCAATTAATGCACTTTATCTCTTACCAAGTTCTACGAAGTTTGAAATACTAATTTCTCACCTTCATAAAAATATCGACATCAGGATCAGGCTTAATATTTGCTGCTTTCTCTCTCCTTGATAACTCTGCTAACAGCTCTGCAAATGTTCAAAAAGACTAAAATTACACGGAAATTATTGGTGTGCATGGCTTGAATGTATGTAAACAGGAAAAAACATGATTTTTTTCCCAACCATAACGAGATCCAACTCCCTGGCATCTTGCCGAAAAAGCCAGAGTTTCTCCCACGGTCATTTCCCCTATGTGGAGATCATGCTGACTAATATATGCAGCAGTTCTCTGTGGTACAAACTCATTCATGCCATGGCCATTGTAGGTCACACTCCCAGAGAACTAGCATTACAAAGAAAAAATGAAATATAATTTTCCGAATTGGTTATGGACCAAATTAAACATACACTTCGAAGCTAAAAATTAAATTGCAAGAAAGAGGGGGGTGGAAAAGCTGCAATAATACATCCTTACGTCAAGATCAGAATCAAGCTTTCCGGCTAAAGCCAACAGCAGTGTAGTCTTTCCAAAACCTGGAGGACCTAAAAGAAGAGTCATTCTACAAAAACCCCAAGAAAGATCAGTATTGGAAATGCATTTCCCCAGCTATTCAAATTGAAAAACGGACAAAAAGAATACGAACAAGTCACAATTTCATTTGAGGGAAAATATACAGTAGCTTCTCACCTGCAAGGCTTGATAATTCCACTAACATCATGGAGGATGGACAGATGTATCTTTCTACTAGGAAGTATATGGAGATAGTTCAAGAACCCCTTTTGAACAACAGTCCAAGTTAGAAAGAAGAACTACTTCCTAGCATTTATGTACAAAACAATAAGGTTAAAATATTACCTCCAGCATATTAACAAAGTAATTGATAAAAGTAGGTGAAGCCCTACTTCCCACATAAGCTTCTGCATCAATGTTTAGATGCTCAAATTTGACTTCAATTGTGGGTATAACAATTCCAACTCTGAGGTATTTATTCAATAAGAAGACCATTAAGGAAAAATCCAGGCCTGTTTTCTGGCAACTAAACAACAAAAGAATGCAAAAGAGAAAAAAGAAAAATACTCATTACCTATCAATCCGGCCCTTGAGCTTCAACAAGAACTGCTCATTATCTTCATCAGCGATTCTCACCAACCGTTCGATCAAATTCTTCCTTTCTTGAAACCCAAGATTTTCAACGTCAACTAATTCATTGGTAGCGCCAAGTGACTCTTTCAGTAACCCTTTCCGTAATCGGTCAAAAGTGGGTAGTTTCTCGAGTGAAGCCCATTTAAGATCTTCTTCATCGTCCTCCTCTCGTGATGACCGTGAGAAAATGTTAGCACTCCTGGTCCTCCAAATTGCAGAACTGTTTCTTCTTAAGCTACTACTTGCTCTATACGGTTCACCACCGTCCATCACAATGCAACACTAATCAAAACCCACTGTTATTATATTAATGTAAACGATAAACCTCAGCATTTCCCATAAAACTGAGGTGGTTTTTGCCTGGAAGAGAAATTTGGGTCTTGGAATGAACAAATTAACCTGTCTTTTCAATGTTCAAATTGGCGGGGAAATTAAAGGATGGAGAAGCTGTGCAGTACCAAGCCCAAAATTCCAACTTTCAGCCAAGTTTACTGTTGGTAAAGCAACACCAGAAATAGCATGGAGCTACATAGGTGTTGGGATGGCATGGTTGGACTGTGTGACCACCATCATAATTACAGTGCCCACCATGAACTCTGAGTCCAACACTTGCTCCTAACTCTTGTTTACTTGAAAGAACTAAAAACTTGCTCTTTACAATTTTATAGTGTTGTAGTATTTTTTGTTTTTTCAAACCGATAGTGTTGTAGTATTCATATGCTGAATTTTCAACCTTGAAATTTTTAAAATGAATATTTTATTTGAGATTGTACCTTCTGTTTCAATCAAAATCAAGTTTCTGTCACCTTCTAAAATTTTAGTGTACTGTTTACCGTATGATCAAATGCACTTGAATTACGAAACAGCTAAGGCATTCAATTTCAAGCCTTTATTAATGCGGTATCAAGTGTCAACAAGGTACTGGCAACTCCAATAAAATGAGTAGATTGGACGGTTGGACCCTAAGCTATATTAGTTCCATTCAACCCCAACCTATTATATTCTATTACTGGTGCTAGCCCGTACCTACGGCACTACGCATCCTATTTGGAAGGAGATGGCAGTTGTGTAATCTAGGTGAAAACCATAGGCACTTAACCGGGAAGTGGGAGGATGCACTACAGTCTTTGGATCAAATAAATCTAAGCCGTTCCAATAACTTGTTCCCACACCCCTTCTATTTTATAATAGAGATGATTAGTCCAACAGACCATTAAAATGGCCGGAACTCTCTCACCGCATTAGAAGTCAGATGAGTTCCAAATCTTGATAGGTTAGCCTTCTACATGGTATGGGCTACTATCTACCAAACCAAGGCAAACCAATATTGGAGAATTTTCACATAACCACTTAAATCCAACTAAAATACTATGTATGTACATCTAAGTATTCCAAACTTCTAAAGTGCTATCAACTCTTGTAAGGCTAGTCCATACAGAAGAACTTTGCTTCAACTTTAATTAGCCCCGCTAGTGAATTATATGATTGACTTCCAGAGGATTTGTCAAGGTGCATTATTATAAATAAATGTGTGTACAAATAACCCTGAGGCGTTGGCTTAGTAGTCAAAGCCTAGACTTAGGATTTGCTTCCATTCCTAGGGTCTCAGACTCTCAGTTTCAAAACATCACACGAGCTATCAAAGTATCAATTCATTTGGGGCAGTTCATAACTTCATATTTCAGCTTTTAATTGGGGCCCGCTAGTTGAGGTTGGGACAGATTGTCGAGGTGCGCAGCAAGCTAGCCAGACACCTAAGCTATCAAAAGGGTTGTATCTGCAAATAAACCCATATAGATTAGGAGAGATAGAGACTTAAAAGTATCAATACATCTGGACATTAGTACGGGAGATTTAGAAAGTATAAATCCACAGCACCATAGCACAACCACCGCACGTACCAGTATACCACCACCGTGAACGCATGGCCGCAACACGCATATGCACCACAGGTCACCATGCCGCTGCCGTGGTTCCGCCGCAGTGGGAGGAGGGGAGGCGGTTGGTGGTGGATGTGTGACAGTAGGAGGCCTTGCGGTCAGAAGGTGGCGGGGCACGGGAGGCGGTGGCGCTACGGTGGTGGAAGGGGGGTCGGACCTGTCGCTGTGAGAGAGCAGGGCAAAGGGGCGGGGCGGGGCGGGGCGGATTTGGCCTTACTCAACCCGACCCAGAAAATACCATACGGGCCCGAACCCTATTGAGGATTGAGTAATTATTGAAGGGAAAATTACGGGTCAATGACATGTTTTAATAATTAATACCCGCTTAGGATATTTTTAGTATTAACAAATGTTCTTAGAGCCCGTTCCAGAACACTTTCTTAAAAAATAAGTATTTATTTCACATTTTCAAATTAAAAATTAATGTAAATGAAAAATAATTTTTTGATTTTTTTTGCACCGTATTAAAAATCTCAATAAGATTTTTCAAATAAGATCCATATTGCATATTTTTAGATTTCAATAAGTCCATCATTTTTAAGCTTAAAATTGTCTTCTTAAAAAATAAGTATTTATTTTACGTTCCGGAACGGGGCTTTAGCTTGTTCTTAGTGGCTATTAATTATCAAAATACGTCCTGAACCGTCATTTTCCCATTATTGAATACCATTCGGGCCCGAACCCTATTGAGTAATTATTCGATGCGAATAACCATTGTATTGAAGATTTTTGAAAAAATGATAGCTAAGGACGTGTTTTAATAATTAATACCCGTTAAGAATATTTTCAGTATTAACAAATGTTCTCAACATATCCTTGGCGGATAATAATTATCAAAATATTTTATGGCTGTCATTTTCCCAAGATTTTTTCCTCCTCAACCCATAAGAAATGAGGAAAAAAATAACCTAAAAACAAAATGGAAAGAAATAATTATGGATACATTATATATACATATATACATATGGTGGTATTTTGGTATAATGGTGAAAATAAAGATTTTAGTATATTGATAATAATATTAAGGTAAAAATATGTATTTTTAAGTATAATGATAATTATATTAGGGTGGAAATATAATTTTATCTATAAAAATACTTCAGGATGGGTAATGGAGTGAGGTAATATCAACCCAACCCCAATCAAATTGTAATTTTTCTCTTAACCTGCAATGGTGCCCAAAAATTTGATTAAAACCTACCCCGATCAGGGCGGGGCAGCGAATTGCCATTCCAATTTGGATTTGATTTTCGATTTTTGAATTTTAGTGGGGATGTTGGGAAAAAAAAAATTATCATCCAAAACATGTTTAAAATGTTCAAAAAAACACTCATTTGAAAAAAAAAAAAAATTGTGTCAGTTTTGCTACCTTTCCTACTGGATGATGGATAACATAACATCAACATTATATATTTCACACATTTTATTGAACCATTCGCAGTTTTTTCTATACGCTTTTCATCTTTGAACACATGTTTTTTTATACGCCCTGTTGCAATGCTGTCTAGATACGGGCAAAAGGAAATGCTATATCGATATTTTTAGCCCCCCGTTCCGCTAAGGAAAATAAGTACACTTATTTTTTAAATTAAATGTGATATATTGTGAAAAAATAATATGTCTTATAAAACAAAAAATAAGTACTTAAAAAATACAATTATAGCGGAACGGAGCTTACTGTTTTTCATTTTGTGACAAACAAGATTTGAGATTATAGATGAAATGGCCTTGAGGAAGGGGGTTGGGTTGGGTCAGAGTCTGGACTGGACCCTCAGCTCATCAATTTTGACTTTATGATGAAATGCTAGTCTGCCCATTTATTTGTCTACTTGGTAGACATCTTTCGAAACTGGACCAACATGGTTGCAATGTTATTTATGACACATTTGAAAATATATCAGACTGAGGATTTATTATTCCAAAATTCTCAGGAATCACCCCCACACTAGCTCACAAGGCAATTTATGATTTGGCCTGGAAAGCCTCATTGCCTACCTCTCACTTTTGCAGTTGCCTCTCCAATAGGTGAGCCAAACTAACATCAATGCCATGGGCAAATATTACCCACAAGGGGACCAGATCATCATCATAAATCTCTGGTCATAGTTGTTCTATAAGACACACACACACACACGTGGCCTCTTTATAACCTCAATTTGTGCAGCTATCAAACATGAATCTTCATATACAGTTATGAGATCCGGGTCGGGCATATTTTGCTGGGCATTCACCTAGCAAGCATATTCTAATTCAAATTTATCGCAAAATATGCATGGAAAGCTTATATTATGTCACCGATTAAAAAAAATTAAAAAAAAAAAAACCGCTTATATTATAGATGAAATGCCCTAGGGTACTTTGTTTACACTATTTATCCCATAAAATACAACGCGTATCTCCGTGTACTTGAGACCGACACTTAAACACACATGTACACCTAACACGTGTACCCGTCTATCTAATATAGGTATGCACAATGGAGCCAGGATTTCAGCTTTCACATATTAATAAGGTTTCCTCTTGTATAACATAGAAGCTAGTACACTTGTCCAAAAAAAAAAAACAACAACAAAGAAGCTAGTACATTAGATATGTCATCTTATGCAGGAGAAACATGTTAGTGTATATATTCAAATGGAAGTAGCAAAACCTTCATCAAATAGTTCATAACAAAGTAAGCACCTACCGCAAATGGAGCGGCAACCAAGTGGTAGGTGTCTTATACTCCTTGTACCTGGCAAGGGTTCAAACCCCACCAGCCCCATCCCATTTCCCTTAGATAAGTAGTAGAGTAGGATTCACCTTGTTAAAAAAAAAAAAGTAAGCACCAACCCACGGTTGGCTGGCAAGTCTACTGTGGGGAATGGCTATTAACTGTCAGAAAGGATGGTCATCGGTCATCCAAAGTAGTCAATTTGAAAATTGCAACTAAACAATTCTCCAAACTGGTCATAAGGCACATAGTGAAAAGGCAGTATATGAGTAATACGATATGTCTATGTTGCTCGATAAGTTGCAAGCTGAAAATGCAAAGTTCACTTGTAGAGATCAAGTATTAAAAGAGCAAGAAGCAGCAGGTACAGGATAAGGTGCATGCTGAAAATGCAAGTCCACTTGTGGCGATCAAGTTACTAAAGTGCAAGAAGCAGCAGGTACAAGCTCAGAATGTTAAACACGTATGGGTAAGTTCAAATGAGGAAAGATTTCAAGAAAAACACTTCAATCCGCTACAAAATAAACACTATATTATTGAAGAGAACAACAATGACACCTCGACGTTGTCAACAAAATAGAGTAACTGAAATCTCAAATACAAACTAACACGTATGAAGGAAGCTGAGTTCTAAAAGAAGTAAAAACATCCGAGGTACAACAAATCAGCAGGTGTAAGATAACAACTGATTATAGTAATTCCTCGAATAGCCAACACGTATGGATTAAACTGTAAAACAACAACAAAACAATTACCAAGCATTTATGTTTCCAATCTTTGAGTTAATAGTTTACCGCAACCTCACTCAGACATCGGCATCATCAAGCCCTTTATTGCGAGTAGCATCATCATTGACACCAGAGACAAGCTCTGCTTCAAATGATCTGGAAGAAGCCAATCTTTCATACACTCTGGACCCCAGGGGTAGAAGCCTACGTTGACCAACAACAAGTTTTTGGCTGAGCTTATCATAATTCCACCTCTGTTGAACATAGACTGTGACTGCAAGAAGTATTGCCACCACAGGAATCGCGATGTCCCCAAACTTGGAGAAGAAGTCAAACTTCGGATTCACAAACTGGTACTCCTCGGAGAAGTAGGGATTGGCAATCGGAGACCTGATACAGTCGTAAATATGAGGGAGAACTCTGACCGCTGTTATACCCATGAAGTACAGCTTTCTGAGTGGTTTACAATGGATCTCCCAGATCAAGTTGCCTATAATTTGAGGAAGCAGGAAAAAATCCTGAATGAGACCCACATACTCTTCTAGTTCGGTTTCCCATTGCCTCAGTGTTTGTGAATTTCCCATAGAATCTACGACTACCTCTGTCCGCAGTGGCCTCTGGCTGGTCTTCACAGAATGGATAATGAGAACAATTACGTACCCAATTAAATGCACGATCAGGGTTATAAGAAGTACCCGCTTTTCACTTGGGACGCGATGAGGTTCAAGTGGCGCCCGTGTGAGCAATCTGATCCGTGATTTCCACACCTTCTGAACAAGCCTTAGAGTTAGCGAAAATGAAACTAGCACAAGAACCTTCACAGTGTAATCAATTACTTGGAGCCACTGACTCTTCTCAAGCTCATAAGAAGGGGTGTCATAAGAATCTGAAGCCAATCTTTTAAAGATGGCTTCTGCACCGGTGATTAGCGGAAGGCTATAACCCAGAGCTTGAACCCCTAACATTACAAGAGAAATAAATGGAACAGAATCCACATTCTCTCTTAGGTAAAATAATTGGCTCAAAATAAAAGAAATTGCCACTGAGAGTGTCAGAACCCTGAGGATCCCCTCAACACCACGGCGAGAGAGAATGTCTTCCCTCTGTTTCCTATACATAACTGGCAAAGTTTGGAGCTTGATTGGCCTGAAATAAAGTGGGTCATCTTCGTTCCTTTGGCTTGATATGGAAATCAAAGCGGTTGGACTGACTAACCACCTAGCTGATGTGGGCGGATAAGACACAACCGCTTCGACTAAACAATCCAACCCAGATTCAAGGTCCATGCTTTCGTGTAGGACCTTCCATGAGGCTCTAACATCCCTGCAACCAATCAAATACATCACTCCAACATGCGGGTCATACAAGCCCTCAAGGAAAAGCAATGATACATTGTTGTAGGGTTCTCCACTAATTGAGAGTTGAGCCGATACATTAAGGAGAAGCTGATTTTCTGTGTATTCTGCTTTAGTGTGGTAAGGACTCTCCTCTGAGGTTGTGCCGTTTTGTGGAGACCAAAATCGGCCAAACAAGGGACCAAGTGAGATAATCTCCATTTGGACATCAGTTCTGTTAGGGAGAGAACTAGGGATTGGATCAGGAAATGCTGAGACGTGAAGAGTGAGATCTTCTGATAGAAGAGACAGACTCACTGCAAATGCTCCAGTGTCTTCCAGTTTTGGGTATGTCAACAATGACTTCTTAATTACAGTCCCAAAGTTAAAGGGCTCATTCTTCTCGAGCACTACACCAGCTGAATCAATTTTCGAGTAGCTGTAATAAGGATGGGCAGAACTGTATTGGTCCCACAACTCTGCGGTTCGCACCATCTTTTCAAACGATAAAGGGAAGTACGATTTGGCACTTTTGTCAATGCTCGATATAGTCCCCGTGACTATACTCCGTTGCTGTATGGAAAACAGGAGAGGAATATACAAACAAATCCGAGAATTACATCCGTTACCTTCTACATCAACAATTCCAAGGCACCCGACCATGCAAAGCTGCCCGCTGGAAGATTTCCAGACTCCCTCCAAAGAAAGAGTCATGTTATTTAGTCCGGTCCTTTGTGCAGCATTGAACTGATTCTCAAATGGAGGAACAGCTCTAAAAACTGCAGAGACCCTTGAAAAGTCAGCATCATCATCTAAATTCCCTTTCTTGCATCGAACATCTTGCAAGATAAGTTTAACATCCTTAAATCCTCCTTTTGTGGCATTAATCCCCTGATTGGACACGAACGGACCCAACTTAGTACAGAAGTCATCGGTTCCACTGCATTTCCAGTTTGGCGCCACAGTTATTGCTTCTCCATTAAACCGGTCAAGAATTGAACAAAATTCAAGGCCTTTGTAAACATCAATGCCACCTTTCATCAAGCTATCTTGATAAGGATACGGATCGCATGCTTTGGACACAATCTTTTCAGAGCCAAATTTGTAGTCTGAAGAAGTGCCCAACCAGGAAGAGATGTGAACTTCATCGAAGTACTTGAGGTTTGATTTTTGGTTCAAACTTCTCATGCTTCCTCTTATTCCTCTTGTTGTAAGGGAAAATGTCTTAGGGTAACGCAGAACAAGCAAAATTTGGTCGTCTTGCAAAAGAGGTGGTTGATTTGAGTAACCAGGTTCTTTCACCCATTCCCATGGATCAGCGGAGTCAGGTAGCCGAGAAGGCAAGACTGCATTCCCAAGCAAACACATGACTCTTTCCCCACCCTTTTCTTTTGACTCGGTGTAAATTCCTTGGAAACGAACTGAGAGCTGAGAATGACCGGGCCACATGTCGAAACGAAGATTCTTCTCAGAGGGTCTTTGAATGAATAACCCCTCTAGTGTAATTCCCATATGCAAAACCCCACTGACACTCACTGATTTCTTAGATGTATGAGAGCGATCCACATCGGTAACCCAGAAAGATAACAAGTTCAGTTGAGATAGGACACTTGATGTGCTGTCCGTAACATATTTGTCATCAAATGGTATCAATGGTGCCCCATTGACTTCTTGCCACCAGTCTCCATTCATAAAAGACATCTCTTCCTTAATACCATACATTCTATTATCATCAGGTTTCAACTCAGGGGCAGAGGCTAAAACAAAGGCACATTCTTTGTTCACCTCATCGACCCGGTCGTAAGTGTAGGTCACAGAATGTTCCTCTCTACTGTCAGAAAATGCATCTCTGTTGTATGAATCTGTGAAGCTAATGCAGAACAACATGAACAGACCAACCAAATTCCGGGTCAAGACACCCCTATTTAGATTCTTCATGGTTGAAGATTCTAAACCCTAGCCACTCTTTTCAAGATCTCTCAGCAACCCACCAACTAAAACTACAAAAGTTGGCAATCAAATGCTATGAGCTCAAATGGGTATGCAAATTTTCAGATTTTGGCCATGACCCAAGTGAGAAATCAACTTGAAAAAAGTAAATGCCAATGGAAAAAGACCAAAGGAAAGATTGCTAAAGATTACAGTCAGAATCAAGATTACATTAAGTCTGATTTGGTGGTAAACATTACATGGTTCATACAAAGAAGACTAACCTGAAAATGGATTGGACAAGTCTCCTAGTATGCAACTCAAAAGGAGCAGAACTCAATCTGGTTGGGTTCACGGATCACAGAGAGAGAGAGAGAGAGAGAGAGAGAGGAGAGAGAAAAGCGTGAAGTTGAAGTCAAAGCGAAAGGAGCCGGTGGTGGGAGAGAGTGACAATCGACTGATTTCTTTGGTCTTTTTTCCATCAAAAAAGGAAGAAAGATTTCTTTTGTGCTTTTAACTGCGTAATTACGCGTGAAAAACAACCCGGTTCCCTAAGTAACACAAAATGTCCTAAATTGAACTTCCGCTTGAAAAAAAAAACAAAAATAAAATAAAATGTCAGGGCCGTTACAGAATCGGAATAAGAATTTATTTTTTGTCTAATAATAAGGTGTGTTCCACAAAATGGTGAATAAATACTTATTTTTTAGAAAGGTAATTTCAAGCTCAAAAATCATGTACTTACTCAAATAATTTTTCTATCACTATGGATCTTATATGATAGATCTCATTGAGATCTTTAATACGGTGCAAAAAAATTGAAAAATTATTTTTCATTTACATTATTTTTGAATTCAAAAATGTGAAAATAAGCTGCTTATTTGAATTTTGTGGAAGAAAGCTCCAAAATAAATACTTATAAAATAAGAAGTTTTCTGAAACGGAGCCTAAATAATGGAAGTGATGTTTTAACAATTCAATTGCTCCATTCAAGTCATCTCAAAGAAATTTACTAATAAAAAAAAAAAAAGGGACATCTCAAGATATTACATATTTTTTTACAGTATTTTTACTTTCGTGAATTACTATTATACAGAAAGCTTTTTTTAAGAAGAAAATAGATCTTTTATACTCCGTATTCCATTAAAAGATAGTACAATTTTTTCAAAAATACCACGGAAGTAGGAAACGTTGTTTGAGGACTAGCAAGACGGTGTTGGCTTTCCTTTTTTCTTTTTTTCCCTTTATCCACACTCTAACCGAAAACAGATCTTAAGGGAACTCTGTCCATTTGATCTTTTTTTACTTTTTAATATATTGCAGTTAGTAATAAAAAGTTATTTTCACGATAAATGCGTTCTATAGGTTAAGAAAAATTTATGAGGATAGATTTACTTTGAATCAATAAATAAATAGCTATAGAAACGTTGCATGGTGAGAGGTCCCTTTGAAAATATATTATGGGAGGAAGTGGTTAATCACCCTTATGGAGTATTTCTGTTTATTTGTTTAACATTGATCCGATCGATCTTAATTTTTTAATGACGTTTTGCATGATCGCACTTGAATAACACTAAATAAATCCCATGATTTGGCTATTAATTCAAAAAATAACATAAGATGGATCTCGTCATCATATAATAATATTGTAAGTATAATAAATAAAAAAAAGCATCCCAACACCCAAACAGCAGTCCTTGACTCCTTGTCCCTAGGGACGGATGCAAAATTTCAATATTTGATAAGCGAATGTATAGCATAGACAACAAGAAAATATATATCAAATAAATAATCGTTTTTGCTCATCCGCCCATTAGTTCATCCATGCTCGTACTTGAGAAATTTGTGTCCACTAGAATTCATGATTTAAAATTTGGCGATTAGTCGACATCACATGGTCCCAAGGTCAATGGATCTGGAAAATATGCATAGATTACTATTTGCAGAAACCCAGCCCATTAAACACGGCGATGTTATAGCCTTCACTTATGACATTATTATCCATCTAACTAGTTTGACCTCTTAATTTTAATTAACCATTGATTAGCTAAAAGTAAAACCACCACCCCCTCGCACGTTCTGCTAACATGTGCGATTATAGATTTCAGGACTAGGACCTGAAATTATTAGTATTTGGCATCTGTCAAAGTTCATTGAAACTAGAGGGTGAGGTTGAGAATTCGTAGGCACGTTACGTACCCACTTTAATATTTCGAAACGTTCATCTCTTAAGAGCCACCGAATCTGCAAATTTTGTTTGATTGGACGACGGTAGTCACTTGATTGATCAGACGATCAAAATCAATACCGATGGGCTTGACTGAGCTTGATTCAGGGGTCCAAACATAAGCGGCGAACATGCATTAAACAACAGTAAAAGCAGCAGCAACAATGTCAACAAGATGGTAGCAACGAGAACAGAGAGAGCAGCAAAATACATAAAAGAATACAGAACTACAAGGGAAACGATTATAAGCGATGCGAGTATCATCCATGATGACGTGCTCAAGATTAAGATGACTAAGAAAGGGACTGTTAGATTTGTTCAAAATACAAAACTGATCTTATAAACACTGAGTTTGCACCAGTTTGCCCATACAAGCTAATTTCAACACTAAATTTTCCGGCCAGAAGTTTACAAAATTTTATGAATGACAGTGGCAGTGTGACACATCAAAATAGCATATCTAGCTAGTAGTTACATTGTTCCGGGTTTTATTGGTACATTAGGAGGCTGTAGATTGGGGAGAGAAAATCTTACCCATGGCAACACTTGAACTCCCATAGCGGAACAAAATTTTGATTAACTGAGCTAGCCCCGGCTGAGTATAGTTTTGTTTCCCCAGTTGATTACAGTTTTGTTCAATACCTCCCACGTCGGGGAAGTCCAAGAATGCAATCTTTCTAGATGCATACATGAACGGAAAACCACGTGACTGAACCCAAACTTCACAAATGGCTGTCCTTTTCGTGCCATTGTTACACTTAAAAGTTAAACCCTCTTCTGCTTCTGTTGTTACGTCTTCACTAGCTCAATCTCATGGAGCTGAGTTTCCGGCTGGCTAAGTTTCAAATAGCACTATGCTGCAAGATTCCAATCATATTTTGCCGATCAGTGGCCAGTGGGTGCCAAAGTAAGAAAATGGAAAAGCAGCTCTCCTGTTTCGTGTCGGTTAAGAGTGAGCCGTGGGGTTATAAGAACACTCTGCCCACAACCATGGATTGTTTTTCTTGAGAATCAGCATGCATGATGAGTTAAAAGCAGCTTTTGTTCCATTTCATCATTCAAGTCTTTCCCCAGTAACCTTCATCTCCACAAGAGCAGATTCCATCCTTGAAATTATGGAAATTTCCAGTGTCCCTAACAGAAATCTCTCTTCGGACTACCTTAGAGATAAATTTGACTGTATTATGACAGCTCTCACACATGTGTAGATTTTTCGTAACCGAAATGGGCATCCCAGGAACGGTATTTATGAGCCCAAACACAATCGCCTTTCTCTCACTGTGTCCACAAAAAACCTCAGCTTTTGAATCTTCAACCCCATTTCTAGAACTGCTTTCTGTTCCAACACCACCAGTTTCCTTCATTTTTTCATAAAATCCCTCTAAAACTACATTTATTTTCTGTATCTGAGGGTGGGAATCATCGCCACTAAGGAAAGCATGGACCGTTCCCTTGACTTCCACCCAACTGCAAGCAGGATCAACAGTTAGCCCTTTATCTCTCATCATCTTTCGAAATCTCGCGACTTCATCCCATCTACCATCACCACCATAGAAGTTACACAAGAGAGTATAGTAACCAACACTTAATTCATCCATTTCTAATATATGCCGAGCAGCAATTTCCCCAAGTTCTGACTGCCGGTGAATCCTACATGAATTTAATAAAGCTCCCCAAATAGCCGGATCTGGGTCGGTAGGCATTTGCTGAATAAATTCATAAGCATCATTCAGCTGTCCCGCACGACCAAGTAAATCCACCACACAAGCATAATGCTTCAAATTTGGGACAATGCAGTACTTATGTTTCATGCGGTAAAAATACTCCAACCCTTCGGTTACCATACCAGACCTACTACATGCACGTAAAAGGTTGATGAACGTTATCTCATCTGGTTCAACCCCTGACTTAGTCATTTTATCGAATAGCTCAGCTGCAAGTAGACCTTGTCCCTGTTGGGCATAGCCCATGAGAAGAACATTCCACGAGAATATGTCTTTTTTGTGCGTGTTAAATAGGTTCAATGCAGGTCCCATTCTTCCACACCTTACATACATGTCTAGGATAGCATTAGGTAAGATCCCATCAACCCCAGATCCAATTCTCAGGGAATGGGCATGGATCTCTTTTCCACACATCAAAGCTCCTATCCTACCACATGCAGTGAGGGCAGAGACCAAGGTTACATAATTGGGGTTGAGACTGAGTTTCATTTGCCTAAAGAAAGCCAAAGCCTCAAGACTCCGATTGTTGATCCGGAGCCCAATAATGATGGACGTCCAAGCTATCACATCCTTACGAGGAATCTGTAGGAAGACTTCTACAGCCTTATCTATGCATTTACACTTGGAATACAAATCAATGAGAGCATTTGCAACGATAATATACGACACTAGTCCTGTCCTCTTGGCAAGCTCGTGCAACTTAATACCCATGTCAAGAAAACCTAACGAAGCACAGGCTGATAGAACACTGACTATGGCAACCTCATCCGGCTTGACCCCTTCCAGTTCCATCCTAATGTAAGTCTCCACAGCTTTTTTAGGCAATCCATTCTCTTCATAACCTGATATCATGGCCGTCCATGATACCACATCTTTATACTCCAATCGAGAAAAAACCATTTCTGCTTCCTCCAAATATCCAACACTCGAATACAACTTGATTAAAGAATTACCCACCCAAAAATCGACCCTGAACTCTGTTCTTGCTATATAACCGTGAACTGCCCTCCCTAATCTCCCATCAACAAGAAGCTCACACGCAGAGATCACACTTGTCATGGTCATCAGATCTGGAACAACAGAAACCTCACACATCGTAAGGAACAACTCCAGCCCTTCCCTACACATGCCATTCTCAAAGTACCCCGAAATCATCGCATTCCACGAAATCCTGTCCCTCTTGGTCATTCCATCGAACACCAACCGCGCACTCCCCACATCTCCACATTTCATATACATAGTAATCAAAGCGTTAACCACATCAACCTCACACCTAAACCCATGTCTAATCACGTGAACATGAACCTCTCTCCCCCTCCCCAAATCCGGAACACCTCCACAAGTCCTCAGAATGCAGGGAAACGTGTACACGTCGGGCTTAACCCCGTCCCACAACATCCTATGATACAAATTCAGAGCCTCGTCAAAGTACCCACCTTTTGCGTACCCACCCACAAGAACATTCCAGGAGAACACATTCCTCTCCTCCATCTTTCCAAACACAAACCACGCGTCAACCAAGTTCCTCACCTTCACAAACATGCTCAACAAGGCGTTCCCTAGCCGGATACTGAACCAGGCATGCTCACTCAGCACACAAGTGTACACTCGGAACCCCAACTCTCCCTCCCGCTGCCACTCGCAGTGACTTACGAGGGCGATGTAAGTTTCTTCCTCGACGGGAATTCCAAGCTCTTGTAAGGATTCCAGGTGTTTTAGGGCTTGTTTGAGTTGGCCGTGGAGGCATAGGTGGCGTATGAGTGAGTTGGGGTCTCTGGTGTCGATGGAGCTGGCGGTGCTGAGGACGGCGGCTTCGTGGGGTTTGCGTAAAGAGAATTGGTGGTTTTTTAGTAGGTGGGGGAATTTTTTTAGGGTTTTGAGTTTGTGGGTTTTCGAGGGGAGGATATTGGGAAGGTGTGGGTGTCTACTAGGGTTTTGTGGGGTTTTAGCTGAGACCGCCATTTTCGGTGGGTAGAGAGCGGGTTGGATTCTGGTGAGGGATTGAGGAGTTTTAACGGCCATCTGTGATAAGGTGATCTAATCCGTACCAGGACGACGTCGTTGCTGTTGCTTTAAACTCGCGTTTGAACACGGGAGTTTATATTCGAAGTCAACCTCCCGTTTTCCAACACGCGAGGATGTAATCAGCCTCAACGCAAAGCCGTTCGGTTTGCGTTGCTATCGGAAATCGCATGTCAAACGCACGTACAATACAATAAGTTTGCGGCTCAAGAAACCAACCCATACTCCAAAGTCCAAACAATAAGTTTACGGAGCGGGAAACCAGCCCACGCTCTAAAATAAGACGCTGACGTGAACTGAACCCTATGTTAGGTTGAAAGGAAAAAAAAATACAATTGCAGAAAATTTTGAATCACCTCCTCCCTAAAAACCAATTCCCGTCCTGGAGCGCGTGAATAGAGATAGAGAGAGAAGAGGAGGAAGTCAACGAACTCATCGCTCCCTGTGCAACCATCGATGACCACCAACCTCAAGCTAACATGGGGTCCACGTAAGATAAATAATACATATAGCGGTATACGCAGCGAAAATATAATCAAACTATCGTCTAGTCATTGTTGTTCAAGTTGAACACCCAACACATATATACTAGATTTAGGTGTCTTCTAACCTATGCATAACTCGAGATTGCCTAGATTTGAAGGAGATCATAGGCTTATAAAATGTTAGGTTAGGCACCCTTAATTTTCCTCAAGAAACCTTATAGTTTCCCTCTATCTTGAAAACTTAAACTTACAAATAATGGGGACAGTGGAAAGCCAAAAGCTTTAAAATCACAACTACAAACATAATGTAAGTGGGCAATCCCTTAATCACCCATGTCACTACGTGGGCCTTAAAAATGTTTCTCACAGCCCAGTCCATGTTAGCGTCATGTTTTGGAGCGTGGACCGGTTTCCTGGTCCGTAAACTTATTGCGTACTTATGGCGACGCGGTTTCATTTTGCTTTGGCACTCCAAAATCGCGTCTTGAACACAGTAGTCTACGTCGAAACCAACCTCGCACTTTCCACCACGCCCAGTTTTATTCAGTCAAATGTTGGATTTCACATTTTTAAAACGAGATTTCATGACACGTTCAAATTTTCCTACAAATGGAGAACCTCCCCTGAGGTATTGACCATTGCATTAACCATCCTTATGGTACGAACTATCGTCTAGATTCTTTCATTCCATTAAATTGACACTAACGGCGCTAGTTTTTTCTACTATATGATTAAATGCCTTTAAATATTTGGTGAACTAAACAACCAAGTCTCTTTCTTCTTTTCCGGTTTTTATTGGAGTTTTAAAAATTGAAATATAATTAGACTATATATATATATATATATATATATGATACAATTTCTAAAATTACTAGTGCATCGCATATTTAACACAATATTATTTGTATAGGAATTACATTTAGCACTTAATCTCTCTCTTCTTCTTCTTCTTCTTTTTTGTCTCTCCTGTAGGTATTTTAAAAGAATGCACATGTATATTTCTAACCCATTGTATCGAGAGAGAAAAAACTATCTTAATTTGGTCAGAGGTTTAATGTTGACAATAAATTTGACTCAATTACGACCCTCGTCAAATTTGAATTATTATTTATGTACTATATATTCTGATACTCATAGTCCATTATTTTTCTCTTCAAACGTGTATTTTTTACAAATCCGTCAACATGTATTCTCTTGGTCTTGTCTATGCAAAGAAATCACTTTGAGCCGAATATTAAGTAGCGATCCAAATCCAAGAACCAAGATTTTCAGGGATTTTAGGTCAAGACAAACAAATTAAAATAAGGTTACAAATCCATAGTCTATAGCATTTACAAATTAGAAAAATGTAAGATTTTGTATAAATGTGAGCCCGAGACCAACATATTGTAATGCATATTCAAAAGTCTGGCTGCGACACGACACAAACAATATCATGTTGTACCAATCTCCATTATTTGTCAAAATCTTGGCAAAAAATAACAAAAAAGTTTATTTTAATTAACAACTCCATGAGTTTCATTACTTACCCAAAAAAAAAAAAAAACTCCATTAGTTTCATATCAGCTGAAGTGCATATAGATTACAAATGAATCTAGTAGTAAAGAAAAACAGACAGACATCTTATTCCAACCTGAGAACTAACAACAATTCTAAGTCATGAATAGGGTACATGGGAATTGATTTTTGCACTTTTTTTTTTTATAACAACACTCCTTTTTTTGGATTTTAGTATTGAAAGTGTATGTATTTTTTTGCTAAAAGACAAAAAAAATGAGTGTGGATATAAAAAATGGAGCGTAGAAATCAATTCCCTTACAAAATTAACAACCTAGCCCATGAAAACCAACCATTAATTTGATTTTTCAAGAAACAGACTTCCTCCATTTAGGAGTCCTCCCCTGCACCAACTTACTCTTCACACCGGCCACCGGCGTCTGCCGCCCATACTCCCCTTCCCCCTCATCAACCGCACCGCCGCCGCCACTTCTAAACCCACTTCCCAACTTCCTCCACCTAAAGAACCCCTTACTCTTCTTCTCCGACATCCTCTCAATCTGCCCCTGCATGGAAACACACAGGCTCTGCAGCCTAAGCACATCGTCCCTCAGCCGCTTTATCTCCATCTGCTGGGCTGTCATTTCGCGCTTGGATTGGCACCGAGCAGGTTGCTCGAGGAACCCAAAGTTGGGGCTCCTCGAAGCGCTGAAGGAGCCGCTCCAATCGAATTGACGGGTGAGCTTGGTTTGCTCGGAGAAGAGCACTTGGATCACGGCTCGAACGGGTAAGCGTTCGTTTTGAGCCGCGTGGAGGGAGGCTTCTGGGGAGAGCTTTCGGCTGTCCATTAGTCTGCATAGGGACTTTCTTTCTTTCTTTGACACCCCTGGATGTGCCTGCCAAGGAGAGATTATATTTGCATGAAAATAATGAGTCCATATCAAGATTAGGAGTAGTGCTATGGCATCGTACAAATCCAAAACCGTTAAATACATGTGGAATCCACACAGATCGAACGACTTTGTCAGAGAATGAAGTATAAAGCTATGGCACAATGGCAACTAAGCTGGTAGCCGAAAGTTCACCCAATGCAAGAACAAACACAAAACTGATCTAAAAGAGGATCAGCCTTCACTGTGTTTTAAGGAAGACCCAGTACTAAATTCCTCGTTAGCAGCAAATTCTGGTTGAAAAGAAGGGAACTCGATATATACTGGACTTTCGTTGCCCTTGGAATTAAAAAAAAAACACCCACTGTTTTCTCCAACAATCGTTCAGTTGTCCGAGAGCAATGACATTGTGGGTTACGTACAATTGGTGGTATGACCGCGAGAAATCCAAGACTACTGGATCCGAGCTACTATATAAAAATATTCCGAATTTTTCTCATGATTTCAATAGAGACAATGTTACCTTATTCTATGTGTGTAGATACCTTTAAAATTATGTGAGAAGAAAATTTTCTTTCATTTGAAAATCCAAAAATGCAGAGCAGTGGGAGGATGATCCAAAATACAACAGATAAGCTCCATTCTGCTAGAATGGTTGGATAATATATGGCACAGTGCCAAAAGCCAATTTACATTCACTTTTAGTATAGTTGGACAACACAAATTAATCCAATTTTGGGAATGTTTGGCTACAGTTGTCAGGATATAGGAAACTTGTTGCCAATCATCCCATTTTGCCCTCAAGTACCAACTTTCCAAAAAAAAAAAAAATCAGTATGAAGAATCTGGTGCTGGTGACAACACAGATAAATCCTCTGCCTTAGGACCCAGTTTAAGTTGTTTCCCTTTCGAATTCTTCAGATAGTCCAAAGTCTCGATTGTGAGTTATTGCTCTCCCGGTCAAAAAACACATAAACTAGAGGGAAACACAAATTGCTACCGCACGACGACAATGCAAGTGAGGAACTCGTATTAGTGAGAAGTAATACTGTGCTTAGACAAGTGACAGAACATGTACAATTTCAGACATAGCCTTCTCACGAAGAGGAGATTCGAGTTCATCTTCTCCAACCACAAAATGGCGTAAATTCGATTTGCTTTCAAAGTCTAAAATCCTCCGAAGTTAATGAAATCCAAATTTACGTACTAAACAAGCCCGTTTTGTGTTAAAGGACCATCAGAGGAGGAAGAATTAGCGAAAAGAATTCTCAAACATTCTATTATCCCAAACAAATAAATAACAAGAATTTCAACTCTACAAGATATGGGTCCAAAATTTTGTGGGACCGATCACTCACGAGAGAAGTGTGCTCAAACTTGTAATCATAATAAAATGGTTCAGCCCCGTTCGCTAAGATTCTTATTCGTAATGTGTGCACGCAGCTAGTGATGAATATCTAATACTCCATGAGTACCAAAAACTTACTTTGAGGTATACATCAATGGCACGGTACAACTCATCATCGATCGAACGGGCATGGCCGGGCAGAGCTCCAGCCAGCGCCACAAACTCCGGCAAGCTCAAGTTCGAGTCCACGGCGGCTTCAGCGAGGTAAGAGTCCACGAGCTTCGCCACCTTAACCAGCGCGGCTCCACCCCTAACGGCTTCATCCAAATTCACAAACCCCTTAACCAACCTCAAAACTAGCTCAACATCCAACAACGTCCCACAGGTGTGCCTAAAAGAGGGTAACATAAGCTCTTTCAAGCTAGCCTGGTCCAGCTGCCATGAAATCCTCTTCTCCAGCTCGGCTTGGTAAGCCGGGTCCACCCCAACCCTGTTTGCGGCTCGGAGGAGCCGCAGCAGAAAGTCACAGGGGATGGAGTCTTTCTCGGGAGGGAGGATTCCGACTAGTGTTTCGACGAAGAACCTCTTCTTCATCCACGAAGCGGTTGCAGTGCTCTCTGGCGACGGCTCTTCTGAATTGGTGGTGGTGGTGATGGTGGGACCACTCTTTTCGGCTGACTCATCGCCAGAGAGCTCCGGTAGCCACTTACACGCGTAGTGTGTGATGAGTGACCCGACCAAGTCGGGTCGAACGCCCTTGGCCGTAATGCCAGAGAGGGTCTTGACGAAATAGTCCATATCGAGGATGCATACATCGTCGAACCAACACTCCGCCGCGAATTGTGGTGGTACGTGGGGTTCAGGCGATTCCAGGTTCCTCATTTGGCTCGGACTGTTCAGGATGTTTTGATTTCATGTTACTTGTACTACTTGTGTTTAGAGAGATGCTACATACACTACCATCCAACCACTACACCATCCACTACATTCTTTGTGGGGCCCATCCCGGGTCCCAAAAAAATACAGAAAAATGTTCATAAATTTTAAAATAATATATTATGGGGTTCTGTAAAAAATCAGCTCCAACGGATATCGGTAAGTATTATTTCTTGATTTATAGGGACGAAACTGTTTAACTGCACAGTTTCGCCCCTACGAATTTAGAAATAATACTTACCGATATTTGTTGGAGCTAATTTTTTACAGGGCCACATAATATATTATTTTAAAATTTATGGACATTTTTCTGTATTTTTTTAGGATCCGGAATGGGCCCTACAAAGAATGTAGTGGATGGTGTAGTGGTTGGATGTAGTGTACCTAGACTTAGTGTTGTGGTTATAGGCGAATGGGGTGTAAAGAGCATTGTGGACCCAGTCACCCAGATGTGTGGACAAAGTTTCACAAAAAATGTGCTCACAGCCATTCGATACACTTTCCTGTAAGGTGCACATGAGATCTATACGCATCCACGGAGGCTAATACATCTGCGCCGAGATTTTTGTCTGAACATCCGTATTCAAAGCATTTTCCGGATAGTTAATTTAAGGAGAAGAATATGCATATATACCAAATAATTACTAGGAGTGTGCTATCTTGCCCAGTTGACAAGAATATCCTCGGGAAACTACTAATTCATGAGAAGAAATTGGTGATGCTATATGGGTTGTTTGGGAAATGGAAAGTAAGATGGGAAAATGACTACCAATGACGTGTTTTGATAATTAATACCCGCCAATAACATTTTCAGTATTAACAAATGTTATCAACATATCATTGACAGATATTAATTATCAAAATACGTCATGGGCCAACATTTTCCAAGTAGGATTACAAACAATTTGCTTGGTGTAACATTTACAGTGCCGGCCCAAGAGGCCTGGGTCTTGAGCATCCCAAAAATCTCAAATTTTTGAGACACTCCAATATTTTTACTACTTGGGTTTGAATATGACTCTTTTTCTCTTTAACCAAATAGAATGTAAAAAATGTCCAATTTGAGGTAATGAGTTAGCCTAACTCACTATCTTATAAGCTCAAGTGTCCAACCCAAGTGTCCAACCCATCATCCCATAATTCAACCCTTGTTAAATACTACCTCCGTCCCAATTTACTTGTCACTTTTTGGAGTTCGTACCACTTTTCAATTGATTATATCTTGTAATTTATAATATTTTAGGCGATTTTGAAAACATTGTATTATAGAATAAATCGAGATCTATCAAACAAGATCCATATTGGATATAAAATTTATTACCAATTTAAAGATATAACAAATTCTTTTTTCCGGTTGGAATAGAACTGTGACAAGTAAATTGGGACAGAGGAAGTATTAACTTTTTAAGAACATATACTTTTTTTAATTAGGCCTTGAACATTAAAAATCCTTGGGAGCCCTACGCTGAATACTTATACAGACCATGGATTTGATTTTTTCCCAAATGGAAAGTTTTCTAACCGTTGAAGTTTGGGAGGACAAGAGAGAGAGAGAGAGAGATTTCTGTTTCAAGTCACTTTCGTTTTTGGTTTGGTATAGTAATTGATTTTGTTCCCCTTACCAGACCCGAGAGAATAAGTCACGATATGTCATTGGAATGGAATATTTGTATTTAAGTCACGATAGAAACCATCTGCAAACAGCTAGCAATACTCTGACAGCCCAATCCTGAACTCTAGGTGGTAGATTACACCACGTGAACTGTGATTTCCCTTTTGTCTAATAGCCGGAATACCCACATCCTAATATCATAACTACTCTTTTGGCAATACATGCTGCTCAAAAAAACGTTTTACCACTGGCACCCGTGTACCTCAAAAAAAAAAAATCAAGAAACTCGAGGGACATTAACGTTATGAAACCATGCCTCCAAATTAAAGTCCAAAGATATTAAAAAGGACAAGTATAAAGACCTGATTCAATTTTTATGCTCATTAGTCGTTACCTTGCTTCCTTCATTCAAAATCCAAAGCATCAGTAATGCACAAATATTAATTACAGTCACATCAACATAATTCTAAGAATAGCAAATAGTTCTTGATTGTCTAATTTAAATCGGAATTCATCAACTTCATTATTTTGATTATTACGTCTCGATAAGAATTGCATTCAAAGAGTTACATTAATAGGGAAAACAAGGATTGAAAAACAACAAAAACAAAGCCGATGAGGGAAAACAAAGCCGGCAATTGTTTTTTTTCCCTCTTGGTTATCAATTGTCGTTGTATGGCTTATTTTGTAATTGGATTATTTGTAGATGCCGTATGACGGGGGGGGAACAAGGACTGAAAAACAACGAAAACAGAGGATCGTTTTTATTTTTCTCTCTCCTTTTGGTGTTCCACAAAATTCCCAAGTACTTATTGAGATGAACTTCAAAATACTTCTATAGCCTAATGTGGTCAACAAGAAATTTGTTGTTCAACTTATTTTCGCATGAAACAAAATTACTATCCAAAAGATATGTGTTTTCTCACCTCATTGTATTTTTTCTAAACAATGAGAAACAAGAACAGGAACAAAAACAATTTCAAATGAAAACTTTTTGTGCCTCGAGTTAGTTAAGTTTATTAACATAGTGTCCATCCCATATTTGTAACTTGACTAATCAAAATTCAAATCTATCTCAAGGACACAGTGCCAACTATAATTTTCAAAGCATTTGTAATGACTAGTGACTTCTGAGTCAAGCATCAAACCTTTGTTTCCTCATCTAAAGGAATATAGGCCATTTCTTTGCAGGTATCAAACAAGCTGTACTTTGCGCTCTGGCTAAAAAATATTCTGCATAGCGCCCACATATATAGCCGCTAGAAGAGGAGTCATCCTAAGCTTCACAATAGCCGGTGCAAGTGGATCACCAAACAGAATAAGAGAAAAGAAGCCAACTCTTGTAAGAAGCAAGACAGTCGGTGTGAGCTTGGCTGTGGCTCCCCAACCATCCTTGTGAAATATCCATTAGCTTAGCAACATCACTAAGAAAGTCACTATCCCAGTCGCAGTTGAGAAGTCACCCATGAATGAAGAGTACTCGTTTGGGCTTGGAAACTGCACAATGTAGAGTGGCATAGTCAGAGAGATAGATAAAGAGAGAGAATAGATAATTTCATTAACAAATTGGGAAGCAAGGAACTTCAGAGTACTACTAAGTTAGGTTACCTGAGCCTTGAGCTTTGATTTCCATGTTACCTCAACCAGGTTGATACTAATACCATAAGCAACCACCAAAAGTGGCAAGATCTCAGATGTAAGAACTTTGTGCTTTCCATTGTCCCCATCTTCGATTTCTCCTGCCAAAGGAGTAGTATGCAAACTATTACTTGAAACACTAGTAAATTGCATAACAATAAGAAAAAATTTCATTTGATGTGCTTGTCCTTTTCATTCTGAAAGTAGCAAAGCTCTATGCAATTGAGAAAACAACTTAAGCTTCCCAATACCTACATGAAAGATAGAATGCCATAAAGAAAGCGGTTTCACTGGAATGAAGTGGACAGGAATGGTCTTTTTCCCTTGAGAATTCGGGCTCATTGTACATTACAGTCAATCATTATTCACCAACTTTGGTGCATGGCCATTCCACTGGGAGGCCTCGGAAGGACCATTCCATTCCTATGGAAAAAATCGTTCCAATGAACAAAAAACTACCCAAGGTTGAAAGAATGCTCTATGACCAGGGCTTTGGAAACAGAAAATAGATTATGCGGCTGAAAGATCAAGATTGCTGAAATACAGTAAATAAAGAGACAGCATCCTTGAAGAAGATTACCTTCTTTACCCACCAATAAAGACCACAGATCGTAAGCCCCATCAGCACTACAATGTTCATCATTGCTTTCAAGGAGATGGCCCAACCATCAACTCCCTCATCTCCGTCCTCGAATTTCTGGCCTGTCACCTTTAAGATCCCCATTCATCTTCTTCCTATCTGTAGTGAAATGTATCTCTCAAGCATTGCAATACGCGAAACCATTACA
Source organism: Rhododendron kiyosumense (assembly GCA_019656275.1). Classification (NCBI taxonomy): domain Eukaryota; kingdom Viridiplantae; phylum Streptophyta; class Magnoliopsida; order Ericales; family Ericaceae; genus Rhododendron; species Rhododendron kiyosumense. Next base: position 570,884 of record BPLS01000619.1, read on the forward strand.
AGCAACCAATAAATGATCTGAAGCAATAAAAGAGCTAGGTCTACAATGAGTCTGTTAGATTTCTACGACATAAAGATTGGCCTAACCTCACATTTCGAATATGAGGTTCTAGTAGAAGCCTTATACCATGCACGACCAACCGCAAAAGCAATGAATTCAGAACTGGAGTTCAAGTTTAAAAAGCCCATAGGCCAAAAAAGGACTTCCTTCGGAAGCCATATGTCAAACACGTTGAAGGCATATACCTTGCATCGGTTTCTAATGTCGTAAGCTGTATAAAATCAAAACCCAGGAAAAGCTATAAGAATGTGCGCCAATAGAAATTGAATTAGATGCAACAGCCACCCATTGTACCTTAGATTGTTCCTCACATCATTGACTGCAGATGCGGTTCTGTTTCTGAACTTCTGAAGCACACAAATAGCAAACGCCTGTTATTGTTGAGAGAGAGAAAGAGAAGATGGGTGTGACCGCGTGGATGAGTTCACCAGCTCCGATTGCCCGAGTTGCGATTAGAATTCAGGTCAGCGACGGCTGACTAATTGATCGGAACTAGGATCGGCAATGGTGAAGGTCGTGACTTGGATCGGCGACGTTTTTGTTATCATTGACTGCTAGTCCACGACCAGAAGGTGGAAAAAAGTCTTTTACTCCGATTATAATCAAGTGTTTCCGGCTTATTTTTTCTCAATTTTTTCGACATATATCTCCTCCGATTACATACCAGGAAATATCCGATTGACTCGATATCTTCCCGAATCCCTATAATCGACAATTTCTAAAAAACAGACAAATTGGATCAGCAAAATGATTCCAAAGTGAGGTAAAAATTTTCAAACAACACAAGATAAGGACAAGCCGCGTTCTTCAATTCTTCTTCAATTTTATAAGGTTGTAATCAATTGTGCCCATTTAATTTTTATTTTATTTTTTTCAATATCTTTCTTCTCTGATTAATAACCATTTGGTACTCAATTCAATTCATACTTTACAAAAACATTTTAATCGACAAGTTATACAATAATGACAAATCGGATCATGAAAGTAATTCCAAAATAAGTTTGAAAATTGCCAAAAAAAGAGAAGAAGTATTCTTCTTTTAACACTTCGCAAGGTGAAGAGGAGAAGTCTGTCCACATAGAACTCGCGTTTGGTAACCCCGCGCGTTAGTCACTTGTTTCTCGGACTTGTTTTATCCTGCCAAAAGGCGTTTGTCCTGAACAATACACATTGCCTCGCATGTTTAAGACGCGGTCTTGGGCCAATCTGGATCTCGCGTTTACAAAACATGGTTTTTGTTAAACATATATCAATACTTGATCGGGGCGGTTCCGGGAACCCCTAAAAAAACCTCAAAAAAAATCCCCCAAGTTTCCGATCGAATTTTGATGATCCGAGCTGCTCAATATAATCAGAACATGATTTTAAAAGTACCCGCAAGAAATCAACAAAACAATGACCGGAAAGGGTTTCATCCGAATAATTTTTTATTGAACTTTATTGAACGGTTCAATAAAAACTGCTCAAATCAAGTCCTTTCCGGTTTTTTTTTTGCCAATTTTTCACAAGTACTCTTAAAATCACGTTTTGAACACATTAAGCGGCTCGGATCATCAAAATTTGATCGGGAATGATGAGATTAAGATTTGGGAGATTTTTTTAAAGGTTTTTTTACAGGTCTCCGGAACCGCACCAATACTCGATAGCTTTATTTTGTTTTTCAAGATTTTCCTCTGCATGGCTTCACAACTAGATCCTTTAAGGACATAACCATACCGATACCAAGCAGCTAGTAAGTTACAGTACTTGAAAATTTAGTTACCAACTCGTTCCAAAATATTTGTCCGATCCGTAAAACGAAGTCTTAAAAATAATAAATTTTTTAAAACAAATATATTCAAACTTCTTACATAAATTGAAAGAACTCATTGTTATATAGTAAATTGTTGAATTTTTTTTGAAGAATAAATTCTCGTTTTGCGTACCAGGCTAATAGTTTGGGAAGGAGGGTGTATAATTTAATTGCTGAAGATCATTTCGATCCGTAGGGCAAGTGTCCATTTGTTTTTTGTTATCTACACTTCTTTTTTGTCTTTTAGCAAAAAATTTACATATGATTTCAAGTTTCAGCACTAACAAACCAAAAAAGAGAGTGCGGATAACCAAAAAAAAAGGGACATCAGTCTTGCGCCCACATGAACTGCAAAAACATTTATTAGTAATCAAGATTGAAGAGATACGATTGTAAATCCAGTTTTCCAGACCAATAGACATAGCAAATCAGAAAAAATGCATTTGCCAATGGAAACCACTGCACGGGAAGGGGAAGGATTCGAAATATGGACAATAACAGAAGTTCAAAAACATTTGCAGTTTTCAGCAGTTTATAACTGAATAAACAGATCACAATGTGGGAAAACCATCCCTCACCTTATTACACAGTAGGTTCAAGTTTTTGGGCCTTCGATTAACAATTTTACACTAGTGACCAATCAATACAAATTCACGGACTCGCATCAAAAACCCGACTCACCGGACTGACAAATTAGTTGTTAACCCGCATTGAGAGTCAACAACTAATCTTTTCCGGTCTGTTAAT